>QUTJ01031362.1:0-11095 GCA_003573635.1 Goniomonas avonlea | reverse complement strand
CTCCCCCACTCACAGACATGCCCACCCCCCCCGGACCGGTGCATGACCTCTCTGTCAAATGTGCTCTATGACACTGCGTGTTCCCTCTGAAGTACGATCTACGACACCGCACCCCACTGTCTAGTATGCCCTCCATCGCCGCACGTCTACCAATGTGCCCGACGACGCATGTCCTCTCTGCTCGCCGACAGTGCAATGTCAAGTACTTGACTTGACTGTCGAGTTCGCTTTCCGCCAGTCACAGCCAAGTCCTCTCGTCAACGCTCTCCGCCCTCCTGCCAAATGTGCTGTAAGCCATTGCACGTCCTCCCTGTCAAATCTGCTCTCCGATAGCGTCCACCACCGCACCGCTCCTTTCTCCTTGAAGCCTATTCCTGCTCCCGTTGCTGCTGTGTCCATCACGGCAGCGATTTTCTCAGAGCCTGTCTGTCTTCAGGTCGGACGGACTCAGCTCCGACCCCCCTTGGCGGTGGTTGTGTCCGCTGTGGGCGGTGGCGGTGGCCTGCTCCTTGAGTCGCTCCCAGGCCTGACGCAGGTACGTGAACCACTACGTGACAGTGTGAAGCCAACTTGACCTGCCGCCACCTTCAATCCTTCCTTTTCCACTCTAGACACCAAGGCACAGATCCGTGGTGTGACACCAAGGCACAGATCCGGGCCTGCTATGTGCTGTGTTGTGTGTTGTGTGTGTGTGTGTTTTTTGGCCAGAAATCTGCTGGTATGTGTGTGTGTGTTTGTTGCGCCCCCCTGCGCCTGATCTCCCTCCCTCCCTCCCTGCTCAAGGTGGTCGTGGACACTTCTCTCTCACACACCCTTCCAGAGACCGGGGGCAACACAGCGTGTGCTGTCCGTCTGCCCTGTCCCCCTCTCTCCCTTTCTTTCCCTATCTTGCCCCCGCCCTCCAGAACACTGCCACTCTTGCCTGTTACAGCAGTCGTCGCCATCTCCGTAACTCGAGGTGTGCCTCACGCCGTGCCAGGTGCCCACGCCCCCATCCGAGGACTCCCTCCGCGCCCTGGTCGCCGCGGCCTTCACTGGCGGCCCCGCAGCCTCGGCTCCGTCTGTCCTTGCCGTGCGCTCCACACGGGTCGGCGTGGGCAAAACGTACCGGATTGGCCAGCTTGCCCTGGAGTCGGGGCTCTCTGTCACGCACCTGCCCCTCACGGCCACGACCTCCACCGACACGCTGGCTGCGGTGGCCGCTGTGTCGGCGGGCCCAGTCGCCTACCACCTCGACGTCGCCTTGGACCCTGACAGCGCAGAGTTCCCGCGGTTGGACGCGATCCTGTTCCAGCTCCTGCTGCTGCAGCGCGTGGTGCACTCCACAGGACGCCACTTTGGCATTTCGCCCGCGGACTCGTTCTACGTGGAGATTCCTGCGAGACCGGCGGTGGCTGCGGAGGGTGGTGACGGGCGGCTTGGGTTTCTGGACCTGCTGCCTGCAGAGGTGCGACGGTCTGTGTGATGTGCGGCCACCAAGTCCAATGCCACGTCACACACGTCACATCACGCATCACACATCGCACATTACACATCGCACATCGCACCTCCGATTGCTCCCCTCGCAATGACCAACAGCACTCGCTCAACCACCTCTAAAATCGCTCACCTCTGCCTGCCCTCTCCCCACCGCCCCGTCTCGCACGTCACCCCCCCTGACGCTGTCGCAGGTTGTCTCTCTCGTCCCAGCCCCTGGTACGCGCCTCAACGAACTCAACTGCAGCGTGTATGAGGTGCAGTTTGTGTGCGCTTACCTCCAGGCGCTCGACAACGGAGGCCTTAACGCCAGATCGGGCCGCGAGAACTTCTTGGTGCGTTGGGGCGCAGTGCCTCCCATGTGCTCTGCAGCCTCTCCCGTGTTAGCCTCTCCCATCTGTCTGTCTCTGGTTGTAGCCTCCCATCTGCCTCTGCGCCTCTCGCCTCTCCCATGCCCCGGGCGCGGATACGCCCAATATATCTCTAGGATAAGCCAGGAGTGGTTCATGCGGCCGTGGTTGTGAGAGCATCTCCCTTCCCTCCCTCTGCCCGTCTGTCTGTCTTCTGTCTGTCTCTGCCTGGCCGTCTGCCACACAGCAGGCAGCACAGCAGAACCATCACTATCCAACACAGCAGAAGGCAGCACTGCACTCTACGCAGCAGGAGACCACACTGCAGCCTCTAAGCGGGCGAGCTCAAGCGACAACGGCGAACTAAAACGACTGGCACCTGAGATTTCAGTGTCCCACACTTTTAGTTCTGTGGGCGTCGTGAGTTGGCCAATCTGGAGTCCGTCTGAACTTCCCGCACAGGCGCACGACGAGATCCCTCGAATGACGCCTGCCGACTGCCGCCGTGTCCTCATGGCTCACGCCCCGCGTGTTGCTGTTGGCCACGAGGAGCGGAGCATCGTGCTAGAGAGCGCCGTGCTCACCAACAGCTTCATCGGCTTTCTGTACCAGCAGCTGCAGCTGATTGAAGGGTGCCATGGGCTGGCCGACGAGAGCTGTCTGGCGATGGGCAAAAGAGACCTGAAGGCCATGCTCGTGCGGTCTATGGTTGTGACCGCGCAGGACTTTAGCACGAGGTCAATCTCGGTCCACTCGCTCACGCAGGTGCGCTCGAGGGGCACCTGCTTTTTCGATGCTTTTTCGTGTGCGGCCTCTATGCATACGTGATGATGCATACGATGATGCATATGCATGAGATGCATTCGTGTGCGGTCTCCCAATCAATACGGTCAACCAGGCAGGTCGCTGGCTCACTGTATCATGAGCCGCTTCAATCGTTTCTGTGTGTGTTAACACTCGCTGTGGCTCACTGTGTCACGAGCCACCTCAGTCTATTGTTGAGGCACTTTTCTGGGCTAACACTCGCTCCTCATTCCAAGGCTTTCTGGGTGTTTTACCACTCTCGACAGGCTCAGGCCGATGCGTTTGGTGTCGCCCGCACTGCGTCGAGAAGCTTTGGCTTGATGAAGCGCTGGCTGGTTAGGCCGATGGTCCTCCCAACCCTGGAGCCCGAGGTGAGTCTGCGCCTTGATGGCTCTTGACTGCGCTGATGGTGACCAGAGGGAGGGCTGGAAGATACGGGAGCGGTGTGGGAGGGGGGGGGGCCGCCTTCTGTTTCTCCCTACACCGCACAACCCGTCGGAGGGAGGGGGGAGTGGGAGAGAGATGGGGGGGGGGCAGTTTGGCAGGATACCTCTCAGAAAAAATTAGCAGCAGCCCAATCGGCACCTCCCTAAACCCTTAGCTCTGGAGCCGAGGTGTGTCTGTGCCTCGATGGAATGGCGACCAGAGGGACTGGGGGCGGTGCGGGACACTTGACATGTTTGCTACCAGATTGTGTACCAAGGAGACGTTCCTGTCCCAACTGGCCGTTGTGTAGCGTCCGGAAGCTACAAGTTGCTGAGCTTAGACCCCGCGGGTGTGTCGAGCGACGTCAAGGCGTACTGGCGGTCCGGGTGGGCGCATAGCACAGCGTTCGGCTACGAGTTCGAGTCGCTGTCTAACTTGACCAAGGAGCAAGGGGAAGCCTTGATTAAGGACCTGTTCGGTGTTGCCCAGGTCGGTCACTCTCGCACTCACGCTGATTTGCTTTCCCTCTGCCCTTTCCCTCTCTCACCCTCTCTCACCCTCTCCCTCTTCCCCCCCTCTCCCTCTTCCTCACTCACTCACTCACTCACTCACTCACTCCCTCTCCCTCACTCTCCCTCTCCGTTATTCTCCCGCTCCCTCTCTCTCTCCCTCACTCTAACTCCCCCGCCCTCACTCACTTACCTGCTCTCCCACACTCTTCACTCACTTACCTGCTCTCCCACACTCTCACTCACTTACCTGCTCTCCCACACTCTCACTCACTGACCTGCTCTCCCACACTCTCACTCACTTACCTGCTCCCACACTCTCACTCTCCAGGGGGGCGACAGCTTAAACTGGTTACACAGTTTTGTAATCAATTGAGAATATGATCGCTATCCGTTTGTAATCAATGACTAGAACATCTTTTGAAACTGTGTAACCAGTTTCAGCTGTCGCCCCCCTCTAGCGAGACGTCGATTTGCTTACAGCACCACATCGAGTTCCACTCGACGTTGATCCACTTTTCCCTTTGTCAACAGCTCACAGCCACATTGACCCTGTGCTTTCCTTTGTCAACAGCGCTACACAGGTTTCAAAAGATGTTCTAGTCATTGATTACAAAGGGATAATAATCTCAATTGATTACAAAACTGTGTCACCAGTTCAAGCTGTCGCCACTCTAACAGCCTCTCATAGGTCGGCCCGGTCGACCCGCAGTTCGTTCTCACGCAGGAGAACGTGTTTAAAATGATTGCAATCATCTTCCGCGTTCGCGCTGGGATCCCGGTGCTCATCATGGGAGAAACCGGCGTCGGCAAGACCTACTGCATCAACTACCTCTGCAGCTTCCTACAGATCCCACTACACATTCTCGACGTGCATGGGGGGACCACCGAGGAGGATATCGTCGCGTTTATACACGCGGAGGAGGGGCCGATGCACACAGCCGCAGTGCAGAGCGCAGCCAATCCAGGCCACGCTGGTGCGACGCTCGCCCCGCGGTCAAGAGCAGATTGCGCTGTTCCCCTGTCTCCTGAGTGTTACTTTGCTGGCCTCACTGAGGGATCTCTCTCTTCCCCCCCCTCTCTCTCTAGGGGCCCGTGGCTGCTCAGCGGTTCCTGAACGGCTTGAATCCTCTCTCTCTCCCCTCTCTCCTTCTCTCCCTCTCTCCCCTCTCTCCCTCTCTCCCTCTCTCTCCCCTCTCTCCCTCTCTCTCTGCCTCTCTCTGCCTCTCTCTGCCTCTCTTTCTCTCCCCCCCCTCTCACGCCCGCCGCTAACGAAATGCAAACAGGCGAAGTCTGGGTGTTTTTCGACGAGATCAACACGAGCGCATGCGTGTGGACCTTCAAGGAGCTGCTCATTGACCGCACACTCCGTGGCGAACCCCTTCCACACAACATCAAAATCCTTGCCGCGTGTAACCCCTACAGGCTGCGGCCGGCGCAGCGAAACAACGCCGGGCTGCATACACTGGACGCGCCGAGTGAGGTGGGTGTAAAATATATTGGAGGGTGGAATGCCGGGAAAGGAATGGCGGGGGTTGATTACCGGACATAGATAGGCAGCGGGGGCGTAAGTCCGAGGTAGACTGGCGGGTGCTGCAATGGCGGGGGCGTATTACCGAAGTAGATTGCGTGTCATCCCTTGGTGGGGTTTGGTTTGGTGGAGCTAACTCGGTGGTCAGAACGAGGGGGACGGGTGATGTCTCGGCGGGGCGTATGAAGTAGATTGCGTGTTTGGTGGAGCTAACTCGGTGGTCAGAACGAGGGGGACGGCGGAGAGGGCGGCGTGGCCCTGGAGAGGCTTGTGTACCGGGTACACCCCTTGCCGCCGACGCTGTTCGAGCTGGTTTGGGACTTCGGCACTCTCGACGCTGATGAGGTGCTGCAAGAACGCTGCGGTTCTGACCATGTTAGAGAGGAATTTGATAAGTGCTCGCTGGTCACACACTTACGCACACATGCACATACACGTACACGCATGCGCGCATACACGCATACACGCATACACGCATGTACGTGTGGCGTGCGCGTGCGTGTGCGCGTGTGCGAGTGCGTGTGGCGTGTGCGCGTGTATGTGCGCGTGCGTGTGCGCGTGCGTGTGCGCGTGTGCGTGCGTGCGCGTGCGTGTGTGAGGGTGAGTGTGTGTGCGCGTGTGTGTGCGCGTGCGTGTGCGCGTGTGCGTGCGTGCGCGTGCGGGTGTCGGCAGTTGACCTCGCTGCGTGCGCAGGTGCGTGCGTGAGTGGGAGGACATGAGTGCGTGTGTGAGAGAGAGAGCGTCCGTGCGTGTGCGGACGTGTGTGTGCGTGTTGTGAACTGGGTAGTTAACCTCGCGTGCACAGGAGCGGCGATATGTAGTTTCAATGTTGAAGGCGAACCAGCCAGCATCACTCCAGCCAGCCCACGCCACGAAGCTCTTGCCGCTGTTCGCAGAGCTTGTGGTTGCGGCGCACAAGCTGCTCCGACGCGCACACGACGGCGAGGTGCTCGTCCTGCCTTGGGCTGCGTTCTCTCCCTCCCTCCCTTTCTCTCTCCCTCCTTCTCCCTCTCCCTCTCCCTCTCTTTCTCCCTCGCCCCCCACCCCCTCTCTCGATCAGACCTTTGCTAGTTGAGCCAAGGATGCGAGACACTGCGCCTTTCCCCCCGTCTTTTTTACCCCGTCCCTTTTGGAATCCTTGGCCGCTCAGAGTTCCGAGAGTTCGAGTCCTCTCTGCCCCCTTCCATGGACCTCCCTCTCCCCCTGCCTCGCCTTGTTCCAGTGTTGCTATGGAGCCGAGCCCAGCTTTTCCTTTCCTCAGTCCTGGTGCAGGTCAGCGTGGTCTCTCTGCGAGACGTGGCCCGCACTGCCAAGCTTTTTGCCTGGTTCGTCACCACCTCGTCGAGACGGTCGTCCCTGCCGCTCGCTACGATTACAAGCAGCCTGCTCACTCGGTGAGTGATACGATACGTTGGGATTACACACTGCCTGCTCACCCGGTGAGTGATACGATACGCTCCACTTGGTTGCACTCGCTCGCGACGCCCCAAACAGGTGCAGAGGCGTCCATTGTCTGCCCATTATCTGCAGGTTATCTAACTGTGATCACCGTTTTCTCAAGTCTGGCGCAGGTGCATGGTTCTTCTGCTACTGCTACAGCTGGGAGGAGGAGGAGAGTGAGCGGAGCGTTGAGAGGAGGAGGAAAGAAAGGGGGAGAGAAGGGAGGAGGAGAAGGAGAGTGAGGGAGGAGCGCTGAGAGGAGGAGGAGAGAAGGGGAGAGAGAAGGGAGGAGGAGAAGGAGAGTGAGAGGAGCGTTGAGAGGAGGAGGAAAGAAAGGGGGAGAGAAGGGAGGAGGAGAAGGAGAGTGAGGGAGGAGGGAGGAGCGCTGAGAGAAGGAGGAGAGAAGGGAGGAGGAGAAGGAGAGTGAGGGAGGAGCGCTGAGAGAAGGAGGCCTCCACACACGCGCCCTGAAGCCTCGCGCAGGTGCATGGTTCTTGCTCTCGCGCACTGCTACTACTACCGCCTCCACGAGCACCCCGACGACACAGAGCAGCACCCACCCAGCCCTCCGCCCGCGGCCTCCGGGTTCGTTGGGATGCTCCTGTCAGCGGCAGCGGCTGCGTTCTCGACGCCAGAGCCCGAAGAGCAAGCGGTCGGCCGGCGGCAGTTCAGGGAGGAGATGTGGCGGGTGGCGCAGCCGCACGTTGTCGAGTGGCCGAGCGTTTTGGAAGTGCTGCCGCCCAACGCCTTTTTGCAGGTGGGCGTTTGAGAGTGGGTACATTTGAGGGGGGGTGGCTAGAGGGGCGAGTGAGAGTGGGTGTATTTGAGCGGGGGTGGCTTAGTCGAACGCCATTTTGCAGGTGGGTGGGTGTGCGCGAGCGTGAGTACATTTGAGCTGGGGGCAGCCATAGTGGGTAAGTTTGAGCAGGGCGAGTGAGAGTGGGTATATTTGAGCGGGTCCAGTGGTAAATTTGAGCGGGGTGTGGCTGTAAAGGCCGTGCTCGCGTGCCAGTGTGCAGAGGCTGTCGCGTTGATGCCCACCGCCGAGCTGCCACAGTCACCCCTCACCCGCGCACGTGATCGCCTTCCAGGCAGTTTCCGGCCACTTCGATGTGGTTTTGTCTCTCACAGACGTTGGCCCCTGGGTCTATTACTTGTTGATAGTCTCAATAAAACCCGATGCGTCCCGCGTAGGTCCTCCGCACAGAGCAGGACTGGTTCCTCAGCTCCCTCACCATCCCGCCCGGCATCGCGCCCAACGAGGCGCTGCGCGAGAACTGCTTCCTCATGATTGTCTGCATCATGAACAAGATCCCGCTGATGGTCGTCGGCAAGCCTGGCAGCTCCAAGTCCCTGGCCATGCAAATCATCCGTGAGGGCCTCCACCGCGTCACCAAGCCGCAGGTGCGCAACAACGTTGTGGTCACGTGCACAACCCGCTGTCACGGGCGATAACACACACACACCTTGGCGCGCGCACGCTGACGAAGCCACGCTTGCTATTGCGAGCAAACAGGGAGCCTGTAGTACTGTGCGCCTCAAAAGCGCACACTCCACTGCAACCCGAAAATCTCGCGAAATAGACCAAATGTACAAGTAGGAAAGTGGAATCGATCGACCCGTGTGTGTGCCCCCACTGAGGCAGCCATCAGATGCAAACGCGTGTGCAAACACGGGGCTAGCCATTGTTCTGTTCGCTTTAGAAAGGCTCACTCGCTCACCCCCGCACTCGTGTGTGCCACTGAAGCAGCTGTCAGATATTGGCACAAGCCGGGCTGGCGGACATCGAGGTGTTCCCGTTCCAGTGCAGCAAGCACACAACGTCCGACGCCATCGAAGATAGGTGACGCTGCGCCGCCCTGTGTAGTTATGTATGCGCCACCTCGTATCCCTCTTCGGTGTTCCTCTTGCCTGCCTTGCCTGCCTTGTCTGTGTATCCCCTGCCTCTGTGTGCCCACGGCGCGTAACTCTTGCCTGCCTTGTCTGCCTTGTCTGTGTATCCCCTGCCGCTGTGTGCCCACGGCGCGTAACTCTTGCCTGCCTTGCCTGCCTTGTCTGTGTATCCCCTGCCTCTGTGTGCCCACGGCGCGTAACTCTTGCCTGCCTTGTTTTGCGCTACCCAGTGTAAGCGTCCTGTCCTCCTCTGTGTATCTGCCCTCTCTCCAACTTCTCTGTTTCTCCTCCTGTTTCTCACCACTGTGCCTTGTCTGTGAGTCTCTCCTGCGCATGTCCACCCTGAAGTGTACGCACAGTTTAGGGTTCAGGGTTTATGGTTGAGGGTTTTAGGGTTTAGGGGTTTAGGGTTTAGGGTTGCAGGCTAAACCTGCAGTCTGCACCGGGATGGTTTTTTAGTTTGCAGATCTGCCCTCAGGTTTTGGCACCACTCTGCATGATGTGGCACCGTTGACCAACGGGTTTGCAGGTTTGCCGCAGCGCAGCGGACGCAAGACAGGCGGGAGGGTGTCATCTGCGTTGTGTATCTCGACGAGGTTGGCCTCGCTGAGCACAGGTCCGTCTGCCGTTGCCTTGCGCATACTCGCCGTTCCGCTGTCGGCATCTGGATAGTCAAATATGCTCTGACGGGGACCGACGGGCGGGAAAATCGCTAGGCTAGTGCTATCTGCATTGGCATATTTGTCGAGACCGACCGACCGCTGGTGGAGTTGCCCTAAGAGTGACGCCACGAGTCGCAAAAAAATGGCGTAAATTCACCGGATTTTGTGCATGTTTTGCGTGGGTTTTCTGTCGTGCTCTCTCTCTCCCCCCCCCCCCTTTGCCGAACGCTCCGCTAACGCCTTTGTCCAGCCCCCACATGCCCCTCAAGGTGCTCCATAAGCTCCTCGAAAAGCCCACAGTTGCCTTCGTCGGCCTGTCCAACTGGAATCTCGACCCGGCCAAGATGAATCGCGCAATCTACCTCTTGCGGCCTGACCCGGCGGCTCAGGACCTCAGACTCACTGCCTCTGCCATTGTTGCTGCCTCTCCCTGTGCCACGACTGCCCGGGTGCTCACTGGGGCTGTTGGACCGCTCGTCGACGCCTATTGTTCCATTAAGGTACGCTGTTTGATGCCTGTTGTTCCATGAAGGTACGCTATTCGACGCCTATTGTTCCATTAACGGACGCTCTGTGAGGTTCACTCCTCGCCCATCCATTAAGGTACGCGATCCGATGCCCCGCCTACGTTGCCTATTGTTCCATTAAAGTCCGTCCCGTCTCGTGTTCCCGATTGCCTCATGAAGGCAGGCTGCATTCCAACATCCGTGGTGACGCCGTCTGCAGGCCGGCTGTGCGGCTCACGGGTACGGCGAGTTCCTTGGCCTGCGCGACCTCTACTCCTTCGTCAAGCTCGCGACCCGCTTGACGCCATCGAACGGCGCTAACGCTCTGCCCTTGGACACGCTAGTGTATTCTGGGCTGCGCTCCTTTGGAGGGCTGCGACCAGACGATGCGGTAGCTCACTGTTGGCAATATATCCCTGACACTTCGGCCGAACACAAGAGAGTGCACTGTCACTGAGTCCGTATTTACTCGCATCCTAATCTCTCAGGGTTCGACAGTCACTGCTACTCGAGTTCTAATCACCCAGAGTCCGACAGTCGCTGAGCCCGTAGTTACTCGAGTCCTAATCTGAGTTTGAGTCCGTCGCACCCTTTCAATCCATTCATTCTCTTGTGTTCCGGCATAGGTGTCAGGGCCCACAATAGCAGTCTGCGGCACTGAGATCAGACACACAGTCGCAGGCACGACAGTCACAGTCACACCGACAGGCACTGGGTGCGCTGGCCACAGCGTCTGTTCAACTTGTGCCAGCCCTGTGTCTGCGTGTCCGTGGCTGTGGGTCTGTGTCTCTGTGTGTCTCTGCCTGTCTCTGCCTGCCTGTCTGTGTCTGCCTGTCTGTGTCTGCCTGTCTGTGTCTGTGTGTCTGTGTCTCCGCTCCGTGGCTCCGTGTCTCCGTGTCTCCGTGTCTCCGTGTCTCCGTGTCTGTCTGTGTGTCTGATCCCAGTGCCGCAGACTGTCATTGTCGGGGGTGCGCTGGCCACAGCGTCCGTTCAACTTGCGCCAGCCCTGGGCACGGCAGGCAGTCGCGGCCGGGGGTCAGCGCGGGCAGGGAGTGCTGCCGATGTCGTCGCTAAGTTTGGGATCCTGGAGCTCGTTCAAGGCAATCTTGCGGTGCGTAGAATTGGGACACGGTACATCGCTCCCTTGCCCTCAGTTTCTTTGTGTATTTGTCTCCCTCTCTTTCTCTCTCACTCACTCTCTCTTTCTCTCTCACTCACTCACTCGCTCGCTCTCGCCCTCCCGGTCTGTCTTTCTCTATCCATCTATCTATCTATCTATCTATCGCTCTCTCTTGGCATCTGTGGCCGCTCAGCGGTTCTTGGATGGCTTGAATTCCATTTCATGAAAAAATGCGAGCCTATTCAGTCGCGCGGGGGCGCGGCGTTGCTGCTGTCTCTCTCTCGCTCGCTCTCTCTCTCTCTGTGTGTGTGTTTGTCAACGCGGCACGCTGCGAGCTGTAATGTTGTTCTGACAGGACACTCAAGCGAGACACCTCCT
>QUTJ01031361.1:0-11090 GCA_003573635.1 Goniomonas avonlea | reverse complement strand
CGGAGGGGGAGAGGGGGAGAGGGGGAGAGGGGGAAGCTAATCATCCGAGTCAACTCACTGGTGTGTGATCTTGCGCAGGGAGGGGTTGACGACGCAGGCACCAAGGATCGCGAACCTCTCTGAGAAGTCCTTCCACGACATCCAAAAGGTTCCATCATCAGCCTGCGCCGTCAATTAGACACAGATCCAGAGGGAGAGGGGGGGGGGGGAGTGAGCAGTCAGCGGCACCAACAGTTCCATGATCAGCCTGCGTTAGTCAACCCGGCGCAGGGAGAGGGCGTGTGCGAGAGCGGCAGTCAGGACGCCATCAGCAACCTCCCGCATCCCTTGTCGACAGCCCTTGCGTGTCTGGCCCACGCACACCCGTGCCACACACGCGCGCACGGTGCCGACGCAGAGGGTGGTAGTCGGCTGCCTAGCGACGGTCGCGTCGCGTATCCCCTCCACCCAAGACAGGCGCGCCCCACACACGCGCGCGCACATACGCAGAGGGTGGTAGTCGGCTTGGGCAATGGTCGCGTCGCGTATCCCTTCCACTCAAGACAGACGCGCCCCGCACATACGCACAGGGTGCCTAGCGACGTTCACGTCCCTCTCAAGACACACGCGCCCCACACACGCGCGCGCACATACGCACAGGGTGGTAGTCGACTTGCTTGGCAATGGTCGCGTCTGCCTCCCACTCGGGGCTGCCGTCACCCCAGGCACCCTTCCACTCGAACACGCTCCAGGGGTTGTGAAGCTGAATCAACTTGTGCGTGCTTGACACGCCCTTGACGTCCTTCATCTTGCGAACCTGACCGGGATGTGAGACAGAAGAGACAGGGAGCTGCCTGATCCATCAAACACTCAGTGACCGTGAGAGTGACAGTGACATGCACCCGCGTGAACAACAAACAACACGCCAACACAACAGAAATAGGGGAACGTAGCATTATTAAATAAGGGGCAAAATCTGGGAAGGCAGACAGGAAACACACCTGGTACGCCTGCCCATCAATGAGGCCGTGGTCGTTTGGCGCCAATATCTGTCAACGCGGAAGGTGAGTGACAGTTCCAGCTGAGTGACGACCAACCTCACGGAGGGGAGGGGGGCATGATGTAATAATCATGAGAGAATGGAAAGCGAAGGAGGGACGAGAGAGAGGTGGGGGCGGGAGAGGAGGGAGCAGGGAGGAGGAGAGAGGGCAAGGGAGGAGGGCGAGGCCACGGGGGAGGGACGGGAGAGAGAGAGAGGGGGGGGGGGGGGTTGCAAAACCTAGAATTGCAATCACCCAGAACAGCACAACACATGCTGGCATACGTTGAGAATGCCTCCAGCACTTCCAGCAGCGGAGACATACACCTTGGTGGAACCCTTGTGCTCAGCCAGAAGTTGGCTGAACTGCGTCCACACCTTCTCGAGCTCCTTGGCGTCCTGTGAAGACCTCGTGAGTTCCAAGAGTGGGCACAAAGACACCGCACATAAACCACCGAGCCACGGACACGGACCCTTGTCTGAGCCACGGTCACTCTTGTTGGGGCTCGCGCACGCTCAGCGCACACAAAACACGCACCTCACACAAAAACCCAGACACAACAAAATAACGCAGACACCCGAAGGCACATGCACACACGTGCACGAGAGTCGAGCGCACGAGCGCACACACGTAGAAAACCACAGTGGCAGCGCACCATCCGTTCCTTGTTCGTGACGAGGTCTCGAAGCACGGCAACGTGCGGCACCCCCCCGGTCAGATAGCACATCGCATCAAACGTGTACCCGCCGGCGATCTTCTCATAAGAACTGTGAAACAGTCAGCAAAGGCACTCGGGAAAGAACCAATGTGTGTAGAGTGGTCGATTGTGCGTGTCACAGGCGCTGCAGTGCGAGTGCAGCAAACGCAACAGGATCCAATAAGTACTGGGGAGAGGTGCGATGGGACGAGGGAGAGCGAGGGGGGGAGAGAAAGGGAGAGGAAGGGAGAGTGGAAAGGGAGGGTGGGAGGTGTTCATATTCACCCGTGGAGCTTGGCAAAGGCCTTCTCGATCAACATCGCCCAGAGCTCCTTGCGCCCGGGTTGGTGCCCCACCCACTTGCACGCAATCGGCGTGTACTGCGTGTACCCCCGTTCGATATTGTCGTACGGGTGGCAGGGGAACAGACTGTCGATGATGATGGTCTGCCACCGACCCAGCAGGTGGAACTT
The DNA here is from genome assembly GCA_003573635.1 of Goniomonas avonlea. Taxonomy (NCBI): domain Eukaryota; class Cryptophyceae; order Goniomonadida; family Goniomonadaceae; genus Goniomonas; species Goniomonas avonlea. Next base: position 8,901 of record QUTJ01031361.1, on the reverse strand, counting down.
GACTCCGAACACACCGTTTTGCGCATAGTCCTCGATGATGAGGTCCTCAATGAGATCCTGGCGCATCCGAGTCAGGCACTCGCTCCCTCTTCCCTGCTTTCTCTTTCTCAACCCCTCCCTCCTCCCTCCACACCCACACCCCTCCCCGCATCCTCTTCCTCGAATGCTCTGCCTCCACCACCCCTCCCTTCCTCCACACCATTATCTCCCTCCCTCCACACCATTATCTCCCTCCCCCCACACCATTCCCTCCCTTCCCCCGCACCACCCTCCCTTCCCCCACACCATTTCCTCCCTCCACACCCCTCCCACATACTCTCCTCGCTTGCTCTGCCACCACCCCTCCCCCCACACCATGTCGGGYMARGTGAGTGCACCCCAGTCATGACTCGCTACAGCTGTGATCGATTGTGCACAGTGAGTGCACCCCAGTCATGACTCGCTRCAGCTGTGATCGATYGTGCACAGTGCAACACCTGATCAGTCGCACAGAGGGCCAAAGCGTTGAGGAAATAGGAATCGGGGATCACGCCCTGCTCAATCATCTCGGCAGACAGGTCGGGGTTGAAGATCAGCGAGGGGCCTGCGGGGGGAACAGGGGTCAGAAACCAAGTCTTCGTCCCCCCTCGCTGCTCCTAAGAAGCGAGCGCCTGCTTCATGTTGATCGAAAAATTCCCAGGTGAGCAAATGAAAGAAGATGCGTTAGTGTCGGCTGGTAAGAGTGCTGCAAGCACCGGACCAAGAATACAGAGGGTTCCGAGTGCCCACTCGAATCGCGTGGCGTCAGTCGATTGCAAATGAGGAACCAGTTTGGCCTGTCTACGCCCCTTTGCCATTTTCGGTTGCTCGTTGTGCGTGGAGTAACTCACTACCTGGAGGATGCATCTGATGCGGGCGGAGCCAAGTAACTTCAGCGGGGCAGTTGGGCAGTTTCTTCTCGGCAGGGTTGCAGATTGATGACATTCCTGTCAGAAAAAGTCATTGCTGTTGTCACACCAGAATACAGACGGGCGACGCACTTGGGTGCGAGGATTGGAGAGGCACCCAGAATGGAGGAGCGGGGGGGGGGGGGGGCGCGAGAGGCACGCACATTCGAGCGCGTGCAGCGACCCGAGACAAACGCGCACGCGCTCTTCGCTTACTCGCTCGCGCAACACATAGGCTCTCTCTCACACACATCGGCTCTCTCACACACATATCGGCGCTCTCTCACACACATCGCCTCTCTCTCTCTCACACACACACATTCTCTTCCCACACACATCGGCTCTCTCTCAGAATGGAGAAGCCGCGCGACACACCAAGACACGCACTGCAAAATCTCCTGTGTGCGCGCGCGCGTCCACACGCACAGGCACAGGCACAGGGAGGGTGAAAATGCACACACGTGAGAGGAGTGCCAAAAATGAGAGAGCGAGAGACCCCAAACAACGGCAGGGGCAAGAAAGAGCCAACGCACTGGCGGGGAACTCGGGGTCGGTGTACTGCTCCAGGGGCTGCTTCCGGGCCTGCTCAGCACAACTTGCAACCCGACGTTTACCGTCAGGGTCAGCAACCTCCGCCCTCGCGGGCCGCTGTTTGACCGGTGAGCCCGCTGCTCCCCGAAACAACCCCAGCTCCATCCCAACCCTCGACAATGAAGGGGGGCACCCGATGGCGTGTCGAGTTCGGGTGCAAAAGGTCGCTGCAACACAACCAATTCGACAATTCGCTCAAAACAAACAAACGCGCAACACCGGCAAGGTAGCCGCGAGTGTGGTCACCTGTCCGCGCGCCATCGGGACGCTCTTCATCATGGAGAGCGACGGGCGCGGCTGCCCAGGCATACGCTGGCCGGTCAGAACTGACGCGCTCGGCTGGAACAGGCCGCCACCTGACGCCAACCGTTTGGCGTTCTCTTGCGCCACGGTCTGGAGAGCGTGTTAGCGGGAGCACGCTCACAGAACCGACCAGAGACGGAGGGTTCGTGGAAAAAAGGTCATCATTAATTTTATGCCTCCCTCGACGGTCAATTTCGGCAACCAGGGGTCGCAGAGCATATAATCTAGCTATGCAAGTATCCGATTGTGCACTGTAAGTATCCGATTGTGCACTGTAAGTATCCGATTGTGCACTGTAAGTATCCGATTGTGCACTGTAAGTATCCGATTGTGTCATTATCTTGTTCCTGGCTACAGTGCATTCCTTGACACGGCTATGCAAAATGTAGTATCCGTTTACAGTGTATTTCTGGTTGGGTACAGTACGTGTCCGCGCGTCACTCAAGCTTATTTCTGGTTGGTACAGTATCCCTTGAATCACTCTGGAGCGGGCAGCACTCAAACTTACCAGCTTCCTCTCGGCGGGGTTGGCGGCAGCGAGACGCTCCTCTTTAAGCAGACTGCACGGGGAGAGTGGGCAAGGGGACAACCACACGTAGAGCATGGGACAGACAGACAGACAGAGCGACAGGCAGACTCTTGAGAGAGGGGGGGGGAAGGAGGGAGGGAGAGAAAGAGAAAGAGAAAGAGAGAGTGAGTGAGTGAGAAAGAGTGAGTGAGTGAGTGAGAGGATTCAAGCGATGCAGGAACCGAGAGGGACAGTGAGTGAGCGAGTGAGAGAGAGAACCAGAGGAGGAGGGGTGAGATGTTTCTCTGAGCGAATAACATGGACGTTTGGAGTGATGGGTGAGTGACTTCGGAATCTCACTCAAGAGGGGGGTGAGGGAGCGCACGAGATTCTGACACGTTCGATGGATTCAGGCTTACCCGCTGATTAAAAGCATCCAGGAAAGAAATTGTGACAACGAAAGCTCTCATTGTGTGTGATCCTTTGACATGACATCATAATTCGCCTAGATCATGATAAAAGTCGGCGAAAAAATATTTGGCAATTGAGCAACGCACAGTTGTTTGAGGTGGTCGTCCATCTCTTCCATCTTGGACTTCACTTTGGCCGCCTCTTCTGCCTGCAAGCAATTGTTGGTTTGCGAAGGGTGTTGAATCGAGAGGGTAGAGCTGCTTGAGCCTAGGCACACACAAGAGCATGCGGCGGGACGAGAGGCACAAGCAGGCGACAGGCAGGAGGTTAAAGGTGGTGAGGGGGCCAAACCGCCTGAGCGCGCTCTGCGAGCAGTTGCGCCTCTAACGCCTGCACTTGCTTCTGCGCTGCCTCTCCGATCGGCTCTGCATCCCTCGGCTTCTCAAAATAATCCCAGCTGCCAAACACCATAATGAGCTCAATATCTGACAACACCAACAAAACCTATCACAGTTGTGCAAACCATCACACACCCTGGAAGATGCTCGTCATCGCCAATCCACTCGGGTTTGATTGCAGGTGGTTCGGGGGCGTCGGCGTATTCACCGTCGTTCTCGTCCTCGGGTTCGTCGTTCACAACTTGTGTCCATACACCTTTGAAAGAATCCCACACATTGCTTACACGCTTCGCGCCTCGGGGAGGAGGTGGTGGCCCCTGAAACAAGTCAGTGGTCAAACAGTCTCAACCAAACAGTGACCTGCGGCACAGCGAGCGGCGGCGGCGCTGGGGCCCAATTGAACGGATCATGGGCTGCCAATTGAGTGCCATAGTGTTGGGCGTTGTCAATATTGTCGTGCTCGACCTCCGCGGGCGGCGAAGGTGGATCGATGTTCTGCGTGAGAACACACTGATGAGCGCAACGGACACACAAGCAGGGGTCTGACCTCGAAACCCGCATCTGGAACGGTAAGGGCGCCAGGTGCAGCACTCGCGTAGTTTCCAGGGCCAGCGCTTGGGTAGTGGCTGGCGCTTCGGTTGTGTTGAGGGAAACTATGATGACTTGTTGGGGGTGAAGGCATTTTCGGAGTGACCATCCCAAGCGGAGTGTGAGCTCCGAAGTGGCTCATCTGCTGCCCGTTGTTGAACGTAGATGGATGCGGTGGTGTCGGCACGGCAGGCGTCATGAAACCAGAAACACTGTGCCCGTTGCCCGAGGCGGGCATGGTCGACGGGTGCGGCGGAGTCGGCGGGACAGCAAAATCACCGTGGAACGAAGAGGCATCATGAAAATCTGCAGGATTCGGCGGTGGTGGCAAATATGCGGAAAATGCGTCGTGTGGTGGACCTGAATTATCGTAGGACCCATACCCACCAGTGCTCCAGGGAGCAGACATGCCGGGCAGGCTTCAAAAAAAACAAGGCCACCGCCTGAACCGTGAAAAGCCCTTTCAGGGTCAAAGTGTTCCGGTAGAGATCGCCTCTACCCGCCAGTGTGGATTTGTGGCCACAAAGCCTGACGAGGTGAACACCACGCCTAATTTGATCGAGAGGGCTGGCTGCTATTTATTACGCCGTCTATCTGAAACTCAGAACAAGGGAAAAACATCTGGGCTTATCCAAATCAGTGGGTTGCAGTGGAACATGGATAAATAGGGCGCATTGCGAACCCTGGCAAAGTCGGTCAATGTTGCGCTGGTGCTTGTTCTTGTCACTGGCGACCGCAGTTGTTGCCAGTTCAACGCCAAATCCGATCTACGACGCCTCCCAATATACCACAGTGGTAGACAAGGTGCCCAACGGAATCCTTTACGCCGTCCGGGCCCCCGAATCCACACACTTGCCTGTGCTGCATGTGTTTGGGACCGCCAAGGAGCGCGGGATGGCTCAAGGTGTGTTTGATCCACTCATGAACTGTTTGACGGTGTGTAACATTGTTTTTGCTTCATTGCAGGGCAGCTTCTGGGCGACGACATTCTTGACTTTGTCGAGAACAAACTGGACGAGTTTTACCGCGAGGAGGTCGATTCCATTCCTCTTGGCTTGCTTCCTGAATGGCTTCAGAAAGCCATCAAGGGGCTTGGCAAGGACCTGGCGCCAGCTGCTTTCCACCTTGCCCTCGGTTTCGTCTGGGATGAACAACTGAAGTACAACTCTGCAAGCGCCGCTGGCATTGTTGATGAGATTGCCGGAATGGCAGCTGGTATCTGTATGAATCGCACCAGCCCTTACTGCCACGAGGGAGGAAAGAAGTTGACCAGGACCTTGGAGCATGTGAACATGCTTCCCGAGTTGATCCGCATGCAGTGTTCCATGATGGGTGCGTGGGGCAAAGCAACACCGAACGGCAAACTGGTACAGCTCCGTTCTCTGGACTTTGGGGCTGGGCCTTTTGCCAACCGCTCCCTGCTTGTTGTCCATCACCCTCCAAGCCCGGCACAGGCCTTTGCCTCACTTGGCTTTCCTGCTCTGGTCGGCATTGTGACCGGTGATGTTGGTTTGAGCCACGTGCCGCCACTGACCCGCATCTCCAGGGTTTTCCGAAAGTATCTCTCAGTGCGAAAAGGTGGACGATGTTTCTGGTGGTCACAGCCCCAAGGGCACCTACGCCGGGCAAGCCGCCACCATGGTCATCAGGGACATGGTTCAGGTAGGAGGAGGCCACGTGCATTTCGCCCACTCACTTGGTGTAGTTTGCCAAGTCCAAGGAAGAAGCCGTGGCTATTGCGCAGAAGGCTCACCGAACCTGGCCGGTGTGGCTTGGTCTTGGCGATTACTCCTCTCAGGAGTTCGTAGCCATGCTGTACGAAGAGGCTTCCGCGAACACGTACACCGACAAGACCTTGCCGACGCTTACTAATCAGACACAGTTTGACGACGTGGCGTATCTTGTGCGTTTCAAATGCTTGGTTCCCATTTTTTAGAAAAGATAGTCGATGTTTATTGTCAGGCAGGGAGGCATAATGGTGCCTGACACGCGATCCCAGGACAAGCACCCTCAGCCTTCGGAGCACCCGGACATGCCCGCGCTCGTCGCGCAGTACTACGGCAACATCACTCCTGACATCGTTGCTTCGTACTTTCCGCGCCTCATGGAGTCCGGTGATGTGCACATCGCGGTCTACGACTTCCAAAACAACCGCACCCTCATCGCGACGGGCACCACCGACGCCGTCGGACAGTTCACTCGTTTCGCGCATGAGGCGCCTTTCTTGCAGTTCGATAACGCCAAGCTCTGGTCGGAACCCGCCCCCCCCGCCCCCCCAGTTGTGTGCGCTGCCAACCAGTTCTGTTGCCCTGAGGCAAAGCACTGCCTCACTCCCTCTAACGTGCGTATCGTGTCCTTGTCTGTCGGCATATTTCAGCCGCTCACAGCCTTATGCAGGTCTCGTGCGCTGATTCAGCAGACGCCTGCAGCCCCTCTGAGACCTGCTGCCCCGTCACGAAGATCTGTGTCACTGTGGGCAAGCCCTGTGAGTCCCCATGCTCGTCGGCCAAGGCGTATTGCTGCCCGGAGGCATTGCACTGCCTCACCCCCAATCACCCGGGCAAGTTTTGTGGCACTGCTAGCGCGTGCTCCCCCGGAAGTGTGTGCTGCCCGATCACCAATCTTTGCACCAGCATTGGCGCTCCGTGTGTTCCTCCTTAAGCTGTGGTGGCTTGTTCAATCAACTTCAATGTAATACATTGCGTTCGTAACTCACGAGGAACTCCTCTCCTCTTGGCAGCCCGGCACGATAGCTTGATGGTTTCAAACCATCACTTGATGACGATTCTCGATTTCTGGGGCGTCGGGCGTCAAAAAAAACGCTGATCACCGTTTGGCACCGGTGTCGTTCGGCGACATTAGCCTGTCATTAGGTAGGTCATCGGCAGTTGGGGGGTGAAACGAGGGGCGAAACCACGATCGCTGGGGAAAATCCGAAAATAAATCAAATGACTACCACAGTGGGATAGGGTAGTCCGCGGTTCTGTCGCTGACAGTGGTGGCTGGTTGTCGCGCCCATGCGGCCCTGGGCGTGCTTGCTCGTGTTCTCTGCTTGCCTCTGTGGTTTCGTGGAGACCGTCTGGAAATTTTGAGACAGAGTGGGGCCAAGACTGGAGCGAGTACACGAGCCGAGCAGAGTTCCCTAAGCGACGCAATGCGATGCTTGAGGTGATGGGCTCAGAGTTCTGGCTGCTCGGTGGCTGGACTGGCTCTACCCCTATGGGAGACTGCTGGAAGAGCACAGGTATGGGCGCGCAATGTTCAGCAATTCATATGACTTTGTTTGGAAGATGGCATCTCGTGGACGCTTCTTACTGCCTCTCCTGGATGGGTCAAGCGATATGGTGCCGGAACCGCTATTCTGGGCAGCGAGTTGTTCCTGATTGCGGGAGAGGGCACTGCACAATTCCAGAATGACGTGTGGTCAACCACCGGTTGGTTTTGCACATGGGCTTCTTGAGCTGACCCAGACCTTCAGACGGTATTGCCTGGACATTGAGAACAGAGTCTGCGGCCTTTGAGAACAAAGTTCGGTATCCAGCAACCATTGTGGCGAACTCCAATATATATTCGATGAGTGGCGAAATTGTCAATGCTAACGCGAACCCTGGGGTCAATGACATCTACAAATCGTCGGACGGTGTGACCTGGACCGTCGTAACTCTCTCGGCCCCGTGGGGTCGCACAAAACGTGCGACCCTCCTCAAACACGGAGGCAACTACCTGCTGATGGGGGGGGAGTTCTCAAATGAGATCTGGAAGAGTACTGGTGTGTGCACTGCTTGGGTGCCGCCAACAGCGACCCTAACCCGGACCTCCAGATTGTGAATCTTGGACCGTCCATACAATGAGCGCACAGTGGTCGCAACGAGGTCACTCAATGTCCCTACTCTACAAGGGTAGCTTGATCTTGATGGGTGGTAGAACTGGAGGCACCTCCTACAACGATGTGTGGAGCTCAACTGGTGCGCCCATGCACGTGCCCTGCTTAGACCGCAACTTACAAGCTGACTCAGACGGGATCGCCTGGGCTCACGTGACCGCTGATGCGCCATGGAGCCGTCGCTTCAAGGCAGATCTGTTTATCTTCGACAATAAGTTGGTTATCGTCTCTGGTGGGAGTGGAACAACTACCACGAATGAGGCCTGGGTGGCCAAGCAGGTACTGATTAGACAGAGGCAGCGAGTCTAGGTCGAGAGGAGAGAGAGAGAGAGAGAGAGAGAGAGAGAGAGAGACTCTCTCGTTCCCTCTCTCTCTCTCCGAGTCTCTCTCTCTCTCTCTCTCTCTCTCTCTCTCTCTCTCTCTCTCTCTCTCTCTCTCTCTCTCCCCTCTCCGCCCCTCTCCCCCTCCCTCTCCCTCCCTCTCCCTCCTCCCCTTCCACCCTGCAGTGGATGATGGGTACCTGCAAATGCAGCCCCTGCCTCTCGATGAGCGACCCACCCGACCTGTCTGAAGGCATGAGAGGGGAGATGGGATATCAAAGACGATGCCGCGGCCACCTGCACCTAACAGCCCTCGCCCGTGTGAACACCCGCACGGTGGTGGGAGAGCGCGGCGGGCAAGATCTCCTGGTTGGGGGGTGTCATGCCGCTTGTCTCTTCTCCTCACCTCCCCTCTCCTCTCCCCTCCTCTCCTCTCCCCACCACCTCTTCCTCTCTTCGCCTCTCCCCTCCTCGCCTCTCCCTCCCCTCCCCTCTTCTCTTCTTTCCTCTCCTCTCCTCTCCCCGCATAAATGTTTGTGCTCTTTGTTGCTGTCAATTCGTGAATGTGCAGCTCAGCTGGGTGCGGATGTTCGTGCACCGTTGGATGTACAGGTTCAGGTAGTTTTGGTAGTTTGGTCAGGGGTGACAGCGCATCTGATGCGTGGGTATCAATGTGTGCCTTTTGTCTGACAAAAATTGTACAAGAACCAACACTATCACAGACATTCCTCAAGTTGACTATCACAACTGCTGCTGCTGGGGCGCAAGGGGGTGAGGCGTTCACGACGCAGCCTGYGGTGRCGGTTCAGGACCAGGGCGGCAACACCGTGACGTCGAGCTCGGCGAGTGTGACTGTGGCCGCGAGCGGTGGCTCTGGGGGRACCTTGTCTGGGACGTTGACTGCGGCCGCATCCTCGGGCGTGGCCAGTTTCTCTGGACTGTCGTATGACACCGCGACGAGCGTCACCCTGAC
>QUTJ01031360.1:0-11086 GCA_003573635.1 Goniomonas avonlea | reverse complement strand
CGGAAAAGGCACGGAGGCGGCGCCGGAAATCAAGACGCGCGCACGCACCTTTTTCTGCCCCGTGAACACAACAGGCGACGCGATTGAGTCAGGCGCCCGAAATGGAGCAGGCCGCTTCATGGCTTCGTCGGGATCCGGGTCGTCTAGGTCCACACTGAGTACGGCTGGGCGCCCGCGTTTCAACAGCTCTCGCTCTCGTTTCTGCATGGAATTGAATAACGGGGCGGAGGGTGAGGGTGTCACTCTCTCCCACTCTCTCTCTCTCTCGTTATCGCTCTCCCTCTTTCTTGCTATCTCCCTCACTCACTCCCTCTCTCTCTCTCTCACACACACACACACACACACTTCCCTCTCTCTCTCCTCTCTCACCCTCTCTCCTCTCTGGGTGTGTGAGTGTGTGTGCCTCCCACTCTCTGTGTGAAGGAGTGAGTGTGTGAGTGCTCCCCTGCAGTCTGGTCTTGTGTGTTGTCGACCCGACTTTGACTTTGAGAGAGCGCTCGCGTAGGAAGGTCACTCCTCGTGAGAGAGGAAGCCACGAACAGAGCACAACCAAGACATGGACACAGAACAGAACACGGGTCTCCCACCCATCTCGCTCCTCACACGGACACACAGAAACACAGATACAGACACACAGACACAAAACACGGACCGCGTTTGGATCGAGGAACTTGGCTCCATACCCCAAATTGGGCACCACTTCTTCGTCCTCAGCTCCGTCTTTTTCTCGTGCGAGAGGGGAGGCCGACATCTCTGTGTGCGCAGTGAGATGCAGCGCGACGGAGGCAAGCGAGGTGCGTGTGCGTGAGGGTGTGCCGGTGTGCGTGGGGGACGGGTGAGCAGGAGGGAATCATGAGGACGGTGGCATTGCAGCGCGGGGGGTGTCATGAGGACGGTGGCATTGCAGGAGGCTGGGGCACGAACACGCACTGGACTTGCGAGTCAAAGACTATGCCAAGTACGAGCAAGCGAGACGGGCGGGGAGACGCACTGGACTTGCTAGTCAAGACCATGCAATACTAGCAAGCGAGACGGGGAGACGCACTGGACTTGCTAGTCAAGACCATGCAAGACTAGCAAGCGAGACGGGGAGACGCACTGGACTTGCTAGTCAAGACCATGCACTAGCAAGCGAGACGGGGAGACGCACTGGACTTGCAGGTCTTTGCCTTGGTCGCGCCTGCCGGCGTGCACGGCTGCGCAGGCATCGGAGTGGGCGCCGGCGGTGGCGGGTTGGAAGCGTAGCTCTTCTTTGCGGCCCCGGGCCCTTTCTCAGTACTGGGCAGCGAAACGTCGGAAGTAAAATGCAGTAGGTAGGCGCAGCGCTTGTCTGTCAAGCACGCGTCAGAGTGACCAAGGTTCAGTCGCATCACTCTCAGTCACGGGCCACGGTCACAGACACCCCTCGCGCGCATGTCGTGTGGCGGTGTGATGTGGCCCCAACAGAAGTGACTAGCGCCAACACTAGCAACATTCGTTACTGCCGCACCGCCATGCTCCTACACCGCCCAATGACAGGCAAGCGAGCATGGTTTGGTCTTTGTCCCAGCCCCACAGGTCAAGCTCGAGCAACTCCTAACACAATAGCAACACAATAGCGTTGGCTGCTCAAAGATTTGTTATATCTCTCTCCTCCCGCCCCTCAACACGGCACACTGTTTGAAGTCTCGACCGCCTCCCTCCCGTTACCCACCATAATCAAGTAACCAGGCTAACCACATGGCACACGTGTCACTTGATAGGTCTTTCTAATTCGATGGAACCAGCTCAGCAAAGCACTCTCACCGCCAGTGCCAGGCGGTCTCTTTGGCGTCGAGCATTTTGGTGGCGGTGTGGGTCCAGTTGTGGTGGCCGTCTGGGGTCGCTCGAGTTCCTGCAAATTCGGTGGATGAGCAGGGCAAGCGTCTCTCCGTCGCTGTCGCTGTCACTGTCTCTGTCTCTGTCTCTGTCTCTCGCTCACTCCGCGCGCCCTTTCCTCGCATCCCCCCCGAGCCGACCCCCTCTCCCCCTCCCTCGCGCATTTACCTCAGGCGAGGTTGGAAGGCGGGGTGTCCTGACAACCTTGCGAGGAGAAGCGAGGGAAGATGGTTCAGTCCTTCGTGGCACCGTTACCTGAGCGCACAGAGGTTATTTCGGAACAAAATGCGAAACAAAATGTGGGTCGGTAAGGCTTGCACGTAACGCCACAGCCAGGGGAAACAAACCACGTGCATATGGGCATAAAAGCGACAGGAAGAGGGACGGAGGAGAGTTTTCTCAGAAAGGGTTGGGCAAGGCGGCCCACACCTTCCAGCTGGCAACAACGGAGTTGCGAGGCGAGGCGTCAGTGGCCCCCACGTACGGCGATGGCCCAGCAGTCCGTGGACGCATCCGTCGCAGAGGCTGCCGTTTCACCCGCTGCAGGGCGTGAGTGAGGCTCTCGCGTCTCGCTCGTGTGCGAGTGTCTGTGTGTGTGAGGCGCTCCGTGTGTGCTTGTGTGAGGCTCTCGCGTCTCGCTCGTGTGCGAGTGTGTGTGAGAGAGAGAGAGGCGCTCCGTGTGTGCTTGTGTGAGGCTCTCGCGTCTCGCTCGTGTGCGAGTGTCTGTGTGTGTGAGGCGCTCCGTGTGTGCTTGTGTGAGGCTCTCGCGTCTCGCTCGTGCGTATGTGGGAATGCGTGTGAGTCAGGTTATCGCGTCTCGCTCGAGCGCGTGCGCGGGAGGGTGTGCGGATGTGTGGTTCTCGTCTCGCGCGTAAGAGCGAGAGACCCTCTGGAAACCCTAAACCCTCGCGGAAACCCTCTGGGTGTGGGAACTCTCCTCTGGTGTAATCCGGCGTCGCTGCTTTCACTTTCACACCTGCGCGTCCCCAAACGTGTACACCTTGCGCTCGGTCTCTTCCGGCTCCTCCGGCGCCGGCTGCTCCTCTTGCGAGTCGTCTTCGTCGTTCTCCTCCCGCACGTACCCCAGGTCGCCGAGACTTGGTTTGTCACTGTCCACGACCCACCCGCCCTCCTCCACTGCTTTCTCCAGCGCTTTGCGACTCTGTCAAAATGTCAAGGGAATCTGCGACAAATGAATAGCTTGTGCTCGCCTCGACGCCTGAATGAAGAAACACTCCCTTCTCGAAAACTTAAGATGTACCACCTTTGATCACTTTTTGCAGTTTTTTTGCTTCGAGAGTGACAACCAATTCCAAGGCAAAATACGACTGACACCACCACTCCCTCCACCACTAATACACTACACCACCTCTCCCTCAACCAACACTGATACACTGACACCACCCCCACTGCTACACTGACACCACCCCCCGTGCGCTGCTGGTGCACCACTCCTCAAAATGCGCTCTGTGTGCGTGCTGCGCCCTGCCGCTGGAACCGAAGGTGGCAGTGACAGATGTCCTCTGACGCTCCGAGAATCATTGCTTCCTGCTTCTAAGAGCGCAGGCAGCTCTTCCTGGGATCACCCCCCGCTCACTTGCACCTCGACGTACCGAGCCCGGAGGCGCTGTACTTGGCCTGCTAGGAGCAGGCTTTGGAGCCGGTGCCGGTTCCGGTCGAACACCTACCACCCCTAGATCGTGTTGTTGTGGCTGCAGGCTTTCCCTTAGTTTGGCGAGAATCATTTCGGTCCGCGTTCTGTAGTTTCCAGAGGAGTCAATACGCGGCGCTGTCGAGTCTCGAGACTCGCAGCGTCCTGATGGTGACATGGTCGAGAGCTGGGAGACTGGGCGAAACTCGGTCACTGATCGAGCTGTGTGTGGCCTCGAGCTTGATCGGGAGATAATTCTCGCCGTGGAGGGGCGGGATGACGCCACCGTCGCAGAGAAAGGGCGGCTGACCTCAGGCACTTGGGCCCGAAAGTGAAAAGTGTCTTTCTCTGCCATTTCCTTTTTGCGTCGCTGGACCACTGCGGCAGTGTCTTCTTCTGTGGGGAGTGGTGGTGCGAGGCCCGCACCTGCAAAATGCAGGTCAGGCTTTTAAAGTCACAAGGAAGCTCCTCTGGGCAACAGACACCAAGAAATACACCCCACGAATACGCACCTGCGAGTTCGAACAATACTCGCGTCCAGTGAACATCAGAAACGTCGTCATGGTTCAGTGGCTTCGGGGGAAGCTTCTTATGTGGATAACCTGGGCACTCGTTCAGCTGCGTGTGGTGTGCTCCCGAACACAACGTGCAGCACCTGGGTGGTCCTTGGAGCACAAGAAATCTTGTCTGTTCAGATCCACCTCAGTCACCTTGGGGCGCTTCGGTGGGGACACCACAGGCTTCTTGTCTGTTTTCATGTGATAAATCGCAGGTTGAAGGTCAAATACACTCACTTTGGGGGATTTCTTTTTCTTCCTTCTCACCGAAACCCTTTGGGACACCGAAAGTAAGCCACTGGAGAGCTGTTCGGACCGCGTGCTTATGGTAGACGATGCGGGGCTTTGGAGTGCGCTTGCGTTCCTCAACTTGGTACTCTTCGTAAGCTCCCCCAATTGAACCGCCGACACGCTGCACATAGCGAAATCGTGTTTGCTTGGACGCCTGCTTGAGCGTGACTACCACCCCCCAAAGAAGAATCACAAACACATCAGCAGCACCTCCAGAAACCTCTCGTGCCGGCGCTCACTGGCAATCTCATGCTTTGCAACCTCCTCTTGGAGAGATGTTACCGCAGTGATCAAGGTCCGGCTACGTTCGCTGAGGGGCTGTTCTTGGTACCGACTCATCGTGACCGCGACAATGGCCGTTGCCCCTTCTACAAACTGTGAGCGATAACAAAATATGGTTTTGGGCGGTTTTGGTCCGTTTTACAGGGCCGTTTTTGGTGACCTTGTCAGTCCAATGCGTCAGACATATCCCAGTCACCCAATAATAAATGTAGTAACTATATCGGTGATTGCTGTTTCAATAGTTAGAGAATAAAACAGCAAGTTTTGGCCGCGCCTGTCTGTGCTGCCAACATGGTACATCTTGAGGATTATCCCAGTTAGTTGAGAACGCGATCTGTCAACGAGCCTCTTCGCCTTGGGAAGAGACAGCCTTCTCATGGAGCCCAAAGAGGGCGACCATGACGACGACGCCAACATGGTCTCCGGTTACCAAACCGGAGACATCCTCGGGCATGGCTCTTTGGCAACATACTATCTTGGTATCACTGCGACAGGGCAGTTCCTGGCTGTCAAGCAGTTTCCTCGCGGGAGCATTGCGCTGCACGCCTTCCACCGAGAGCTGACCAGTCTGCGGTCGCTCAAGCATCCGAATATCTGTCGTTTCTTCGGCTTTGAAGAAGATGCAACGTGTGCCCGGTTGCTGTTGGAGTTCATCCCGATGACCCTTCGGGCTGCTATGCGCTTTCGACTCCCCGAGTCGACTGTCCAGAATTACACACGACAGCTCCTTCAGGCTCTCGAGTTCCTCCACGGATACCGTATTATGCATGGGTGAGAATCATTTCAGGATGGTGGAGAGAAGGCTCACCACCTGCAGAAATATTGAGCCGCTCAACGTGCGAATTAGTGCGGTGGGGACGTGCAAACTCTCCAACTTTAGCTGCAGCCGCCAGCTTCCCTCCGAGACAAAGCCGGATCATCGACCTGGAAATCCGCGGTACAAGGCCCCAGAAGTCTTTGCTTTGAAGCATCACGGGTGTCCAGCTGATATTTGGTGCGCTGTTGCGTCGTCGGGGACCGACTGACAAATTTTTGCAGGTCGCTTGGCTGTGTCGTTTTCGAAATGCTTTACCACGATTCTCCCCATAGTGATCTTGAGGACGAAGCTGATGTTATTGAGCGCCTTGGCCGCGGTGAGGCAGATGCCATCCCCATTCCTGCACCTTCGGCCCCGACCTCTGAAGTCGCCGAGCACTTTTTGGAGCGGTGTTTCATCATTGATGATGCCCAGCGTGAAACAGCAAAACACCTTTTGGCGCAGGTCTCAAGTCTTTTCGGTCACTCGTTGACTGAGCCAGTTGAATCACCTTTGCCTGGAGATTTGACAGGGCGTGCCGTTTTGCCGAATGCGGTGAATTCGCGGCAGCATCGATTTTCTGTGCGCCCATGTGGGTGTTCGTGTGGTGGCTGCGCGGGGCGAAACAATAACGGCACCCCGTTACCCGCCGGTACCGATACTTCAAGGTGTGCGCATCCACAGTCCAGATGACCCAATTTGAATCTCTCACCTCGCGTGTCAGATATGTCGCCGACTTCGTGGAGGTTGGATCCCTTGGTATTGGAGCTTTCGGTTCTGTCGTCAAGGTGGGTCTATGCGTCGAAACATGATAGTCAACATGCACCTGCTCCTTGTTCCAGGTCTGCGACTCCGAGTCAATCAGCTGCATCTCCTGGACAGAAGAGAAGCGACGGCGGGGAAGGGGAGGGGATGGAGGGGAGGCTTTTGATGGGAGGGAGAGGCTTTTGCTCGGGTTCTGTGTGTCTCATATCCTTTTTTGCCAGGTCCGAAAGATCTTGGACAGTCGAGTGTACGCTATCAAAAAGGTGAGTCTGCTTTGCTTTGTCCCTGGTTTCCATATCCCCTCCCACGCTCGCACATGCTGCATCTCCCGGAAGGCTTTCGATCGCACCGTTGGGGCATCACAGCATGCGTCTTTTCTCGACCTCGTCTCTAGGCACTTGGGCCTGACAGCCAGTCCAATTCCCGCCTCATCAACAGCACGCAGTCCTGGCGGCTTAGGCCTGACAAAGCCACTCCAGGTTCGGTTCAAGGACTCGCAGCTCTCCGACAACCACAAGCTGCTGCGAGAGGTGCAGACGCTGTCCGGGTTGCACCATACTCATGTCGTACGGTGCGCCACAGACCAGGTTGCAGCAGAAACGAGCCGTCACTGCCCTGGTTGGGCATCCAAGCATTACGTTCGGATGTTCAGATTTGTGATCGAGCAGTAATCGTATTACCCCCCCCCTATGAGTTACCGCTTTAATCCAATAATCATCATGTCTGAACGTGACTAGCAGGCCAAACAGAGACGAATTCTGCTCCAGTCGAATCGAATATGATATCTGAGCGCAACCGCTCGAATGCGAGCTCAGGTTCGAGACAAGCCCCAGAGTGCGCTGCAATGCCGCAGCAGTGAGGATTGGCGACGCGTCCAAGCATTAACGTATTCTGCCGAATACAGCTTGACTCTGTCCCAGGTACTTCAACGCCTGGCTGGAAACTGGCCCGAAACTGCACAGCGACTTCGACCAGGACAGCGACAGCGACAACTTCACGACCAACTCCACGCCGCGGCCGAGCAAGCAGCCGCAGGACTCGCAGCAGCAGTCGGAGTCCTCGACGCACTCCCAGGTCGCCAACCCCCTGCGGGTGGGCGCCGCAGCCGGGGGCGCTCGGTCTGCGCTGCTCGCCCTCGGGGGGGCGCCGCCTGACGAGGCAACAGGTGCCGCGGAGCCGCTGTTGCATGGACTGTTGCACTGTCCACAGTGACCGCTGTTGCACTGCCCACTGTTGCACTGTCCACAGCCCGCTGTTGCACTGTCCACAGTGTCCCGCTGTTACACTGTTGGCACTGTCCACAGTGTCGCACCGGCGTTGGTGGTTAGGAGTGTTATTCAGCCGATTCACAACCAGTTCAGGGTGCTCACGCCCCCGCGCAGGGAGCTGGAGTAGTTGGTCCCCTGGCCCGCAGTCCATCCCTGGCAGCTCAAGCGACAGCAGCGGTGACGTCCAGCGGGGCTTTTTCGCTCGGCCGTCGGGGCTCAGCGTGTCTGAGAACCAGTCGACGCGCGCCGCAACGGCGTCGCACTTGTCTGCCGGGGGCGACACTCGCGACTCGTTCCACACAGACTCGCAGCCGCTGTCGCCGCGACGGACTATGCTCTATATCCAGATGGAACTGTGTGAGCGCACGCTGAGAGGCGTGATCGATGACGAGCCCTTGTATAAGGACGCGGATCGCGTATGGAACTATCTATCTCAGATAGCGATGGGCCTTGCGTACATTCACTCACAGGGGTTCATCCATCGCGACCTGAAGCCTTCGAATATTTTTGTAGATGAATCGGACACTATTAAGATTGGCGACCTGGGCCTTGCGCGGCTGCAGCCTCTCGCCCTGGACAACCCTATTGAGGACGAGCGTGTCGGTGCGTGTAGACGAGTGAGATGGTATCGTGATGGTATCGTGATGTCGGGTTTGGAGGCATGGTCTGGGCTCTGGGTGGTCGTCGTCTGTCTGTGATTGGCTCGTTTGATGTGGAATCGTTATCAATCTGTGATCTGCTGTGTCGCCTCGCAGCCAGTGCTCTCTCTCTGTCTGTCTCTTCGCGCCTCGTTTGTCTGTCGCTCGCAGCCTGTGCCACAGCTTGAGAAGTCGGCCGCACTCTTGGATGTTTGTGCTTGCAATCTTGTGTATTTGTGCTTGCAGCAGCGTCCATGACTGACTGCGACTGCGACTGCGGCTGCGGCTGCGAATGTGATGTGCGAGCGACAGACAGCGACAGCGGGTGAAGGAGAGCGAGAGTGGGAGGCAGAGGGGAGGGGGSGAGGCGTGCGTTGGAGCGCGCAGGGTACAGATGAGAGGCTGAGAAGAGAGGGAGAAGACTGTGCGTGTGCGTAGGAGAGGGGGCGACGGAAGCACGTCAGCCCACAGTCCTGACTTGTTCGCACAGAGGCGCTGGTGCACAAGCAGCGAGACAAGGCCGCTCGCTCAGCAGCGCGGCAGCGACACGCCTCCTCAGAAGACTCCCGGATGCTCTCCACCGGCGTGGGCACCCTCCTCTACGCCTCGCCCGAGCAGCTTCTCGGCGGCACGTACTCGTGCAGCACCGACCTCTTCTCCCTGGGCATTGTGTTTTTCGAGATGCTGCACCCGTCCTTCTGTACAGGGATGGAGCGCGTTGGCGCGATTGGGCAGCTAAGGCGGGGGCAGTTCCCACCGGGGTTTGAGACGGAGGCGAACAAAGGTGCGGCATCAGAGAGGCAGCGAGACTGTGAGACTGAGACGGGGGCCGTGGACGAGATCCCCCTCATGGAATTTTAGGGAGACGGCTGTCTCTGCCTCACTGCCTCAGGCTCTCTGTCTCTTGTCCCCTGTCCCCGTCTCGCGGTCTCGCTGTATCTGTCCTCACCCTCGTCCACACACTCGTCCACACCACCACTTTCAGCCTCCAGAGTGTCGGTAGTCAATCGCTTGTGTCTCGGTGCACGCTCGCCTTTGCTAAGCCTCGCTGTGGCAGGTGCCTGCCAACTTATCATGGCCTTGACGCAGCAGAACCCAGCCGCCAGACCGACTGCCACACAGGTCAGTGCAACTCTCTCCGAGTTACCAGCCTTCTAGTGTGTGCGAAAAGTTCTGCCACTCTGAGCTTGGCCGTTGACTCTCGACATGCATCCTGATGGTTCACGAAAGATCCGAGACACCCATCGCAGTGCCGGGCTTGCTGTACTGGGAATGTAATACTCCGTGCCGCGGTCAGGCTGTGTCGACTCTTGCCTCCCACTGGGAACTTACCAATTCCTTGTCGCGGGTGATCCACCCCCCTGTGTTGACCTCTGGCGGGGCAAGACAACAATATGTTTTTCAAATAGATGGCAATCGAATCTCGGTAATCGAATCTCTCAGGTTCTGGACTCTGAGCTCATGCCGCAACGAAATGAGGACCCTTGCAAAACGCTGTTCTTTGCTGCGGCGAGGCAGGGTGACGTCCGGACCTTGTACCGAGTTATCACCACTGGCCTTGTCAACGTCAACCGGCAGGACTATGACAGGTCCCCCCTCTCCTTCCCTCCTACCTCTCTTCTGTCCCTTTTGGCTCTCTGCCGGTCTGTGCCCCTCCTCCCGTTTGCTCGCGCAGCTTTGGCCCTCGATAGAGCACGCGCTCGCATAAAGGACCAGACAGGGTGCCGCGCCTCGTACGGCATACAAGGACCACTCAGACAGAGGGTGCCGTACGAGGGACAGGGTGCCGCGCCTCGTCCGGCATACAAGGACCACTCAGACAGGGTGCCATACGAGGGACAGGGTGCCGCGCCTCGTACGGCATACAAGGACCACTCGGACAGGGTGCCGTACGAGGGACAGGGTGCCGCCTCGTACCGCACCCTTGCCCCTGCATCGTCCCCCTCCTGCATGATCGTTCCCACCTATGCTATCGCCTCCCACCCTGCACTATCTCACCCTTGACTATCTCTCACCCTGCACTATCTTGCACTATCTCCCGCCCTGCACTATCTCCCACCCTGCACTATCTCTCATCTCCCCCCCCCCTGCCCTATCAAAATCGTCTTCACCCCATCGTCACCCACTCCTGTCCCATCCTCTCCAGATCCTAACAGCGTTGATACAGGCGGACTGCTCTTCATATATCGGCAAGTCAGGGCCACCTCGCTGCAATCAACTTGCTTTTATGTCATGGCGCGGACGCGACACTAACTGGTACGCACTAGAACAACATTCCTCGTGGCCTCCCTACCTCCGTGTGGCTCACATGGAGTGCCCTTCCTCCCTCCTTGCCACCGCGGCTCGTTGGGGCAATCACAGCTCTAGTGTCTTCCCTCCCTCCTTGTGGCTTCCCTCCCTCATTGTGGCTCACATAGAGTGCCTCGGGCTCACATGCCTCGCCGCAGATCGTTGGGGCAACACAGCTCTGGACGAGGCCATTCGCAGCGGGCACTCTGAGGTTGTGACTCTGTGCGGCCCCGAGGGACTTGGTGTTGCCTCGGGTTCGAAGAGCAAAGAGCACTTCCAGCGTGAGGTGTGACGTTGGTGGGGATGGGAATGGGATGGCGATGGAGATGGAATGGGATGGCGATGGAGATGGAGATGGAGATGGGGAGATGAGAGCACAGAACAGTAGGAAACAGGCACAGACACAGAAGACACAGATTCAGAATGCTGGCAGACTCAGAACAGACACCCCCTGAGCTCAGTGCTCACGAAGTTTCCAGATGATCGCAGCAGCGTCCAAGGGTGATGTCGAGACGCTGCTCCGGTTATTGGATACCGACATCATCAACGTGGACTCGGCAGATTACGATTCGCGGACAGGTGTGCAGTCCGAGCCTATGGACAAGAGGTTGCTCTTTCTCTCTCTCTCTCTCTCTCTCTCTCTCTCTCTCTCTCTCTCTCTCTCTCTCTCTCTCTCTCTCTCTCTCTCTCTC
>QUTJ01031359.1:0-11085 GCA_003573635.1 Goniomonas avonlea | reverse complement strand
GAGAAGTCGAGAGAGAGCAGGTACACCTGCCGTCAGAGTTGAGCGGAGAGCTAAGTGGGGCAGAACAACGAATACGTATTAACTCGGTATGGCCTCAGAAGAAGATCTCCGGTCTGGCCTCAGAAAGAGCATCTCCACCGCGTATGGTTGTCGGCATCTTAATCGGCGAATTGGATCAGCAGCGGCAAAGTTGTCCTAAACTAGTGAAAAATCGGCATATTTGATGCTGCGCGTGGAGAAGTCTTCAGTATCGGCGTATATGCCGATAAAGACGTGTGCGTTGGAGATGCTCTCACAGTGGCCAGCTGGTTCCACGCCATTAGGGTTCAACAGATCGCATATTGTTTATTAGATTACAAAACGGACTATTCGATTATCAGCAGGTCCACCACTCCCGGCTTGACCCGGAAATAAGAGCGACACACTTTCCAAAAGATGTCGTTGCCATTGATAACAACGGATAATGAACGTGATCAGTGACAACATCACCTGCAGAGAGCGCATAGACCTGCCGATCTCAAGCTGCTCCAGACTTGTGTTCTCCAGGAACGGGTCCGCAAAGGCGCCCAGGAAGCCAGGGTGCCTCCAGATCGTTGGCTCTGCCTTACCGAGCTTGGCCAGGCTCAGCGCCTGCTTGCGCTTATCCATGGAGTTTTTCTCTTTTTCTTTCGTGCCGCCCTCCCTGATGGCCTTGCTCAAACTGCGCGAGGTGTCAAGAGAGCAGGATGGTGACGGGCACAATCCGGTCGATTATCAGTGCGCAGTGCACCTCTGTAACTGGCTATGAAGGTAAAATTGCTCTCTCGTGCTCCACCTCTCTCTCTCTGGCTCGCTCTCGCTCCCGCCCTCGCTCTCTTTCCTTCCTTTCTCCTCGCTCCAACTCCTTTCCTCCCTCAACTCCCTTCCCCCCTGCTCTCCCCTCTCCTCTGTCCCTTCTGACATGCCACACAGTCGAGCATGGGTGAGTGAGTGTGGTTTAGATCATTGTTCTTGTGCTCTACATAGCGGGTGGAGCGGGAGCCTTCATACGCACCGTCGAGCCTCGTCCTCCTCCAGGCAGGACGCACTCAGTTCGACCATCCGAACCTGGACACCTCCAGGCATGTTCGCCTTCTGGCTCGAAGCAAACAGCAGGAACCCCGCAGGGTCAAGCAAGAATCGAGAGATCTGAGCCGGGGGCTCCGGAGCGCGAGACGGATGTCGGTTGCCGCGCGGGAACTTGAGCGGCTCAGCCCGTCGCTCCACAGGCCGCGCAACGCGCTCACTGGGCGAAAGAACGGCGTTAAACTATCAGCGGTTCTCGGGTGGTGCTAATCAGGATCGTGATGGTGGAGCGGGGAGGGCATGCGTGAGAGAAAGCAGTTCCTATGCACCTTGTATTATTGCTCTCCCCCTTTACGTAGGCCGCCATGTTCATCTCCGTCCCGTTGACAACAATCACGACACGGCACCATTCATTGCTTGGAACCATTCGTGTGCCGTCCTCCTCCTCGTCCTCCTCGTCCTCCTCGTCCTCCTCCTCCTTCTTTTCTTCGGGGATGGGATCCTCCTGAGCTGCCGCCGCGGCTGCGGGATCGGGTTTGGGCACGTCGTCCTCTCGTAGATCTGCGATGATTTTTCCTTTTGAGGTCAGATAGCACTCGCCTCCCTCGGAAGTCTGCGCTCGGATCAGTTGCTAGTCAACAGCAAGGTCGCCACGAACCGAGGTCGAGTCGGACAAGCTAGCCTTGAAAAGCGCAACCGGCACTGTCAGCTTGGAGAGGTCAACCTTGAGGTCAAATGAGATCGTGTAGCTCTCCATTGCTGCGGAGCTGTCGAGGTTGGCCCTCAAGTATGTTTGCGGTGGCACATGAACCGAGAACCCATCGCCAGGTTTGTCCTCGGTTCGCTGCAGAGGAGCATCAACAGGTCCAACAGAGACTTCCATCGGGAGACGCTGTCCTCGGAAATCGAAAACAGTTTTCGACTGGTCATCCCGAGATTTCGTCAGGCAGTCAGCGTCGTCGTCAAGACCACCAGCTCCCTCCATG
Organism: Goniomonas avonlea; assembly: GCA_003573635.1. NCBI lineage: Eukaryota > Cryptophyceae > Goniomonadida > Goniomonadaceae > Goniomonas > Goniomonas avonlea. Next base: position 9,055 of record QUTJ01031359.1, on the reverse strand, counting down.
CCCCTTCCCAAGTCGTCCTCGTCATCATCCGTGCTCATGCCGTCCTCATCGTCCCCCATTTCGTGAGAGGCCCCAGCGCCGGCAGAGCCAGATTCTTTGGTTCGCGCTTTCAGGGCCTCGCTCAGATCGCGGCACGTCTCGGCCACCGCGGGCTGCTCGGCGCTTTTGAACTTCTTCCCGAGTTCCGCAAGGATATCGGCAGTTGAGGCGTCCGATGATATGGATTCAAGAATCTGCTGCACAAAGAGGTTTCGGCGATCCTGTTGCGTTGAGGCCTCTCTCGCACTCTCAATCCGCGACGGGGTGCGCCCGATTGCGGCTGGAACTTCCTCGGGCACAACAGGAATGACAAAAGAGTCATCAACGAACTTAGGAGGGGTCTTTCGAGTCGTAGAGGGGCTTCCTCCTGGGGAGGACACTTGGTCCGTTCGGACAGGCGGCGCTGACACAGTGCGGCGAATGCTCATTGCCTTGCGCTTTCGCCGCTTTGGGTCCACAGGAACGCGACTATTTAATCGTTATCGAATTTATCGATATTTTCACTAGCGTTAAGGGAAAGACAAGAATTTTTCGGGGCATCGGGATAACGACGGGATTTCCTGTCAGCGGCGAGTGCCCCTTCCGAGGGTGTAACCGCCGTTTGGAGTGAAAGGGCCGAAAAACACCTGACTGTGTGGCAAGCACCGGACCTGTGGCATGTCTGGCTTCCTTCGCTGGGTCAGTGGCAAACCTGGCAGCGGAAGCAAGGCAGGTTCTCCACAGCAACAAGAGGTCGTCGAGGTTCGCGTTGACGCCAAGAGCAAGCAACCCGGAGCAGGGGCGAGGCCCGCAACAGCTCCCGCAACCAGACCTGCCAAAGCTGTCCTGTCAAAGACCGGATCATCTTTCTTTGCTGTGTCGTCATTCCAGGCTCGAGTTGCTGGTCTTGAAGCCCACTTGTCAGATGAGATGAGGTGCGATATGGTTGCCGTGGCTCTCGAACAGCTTCGTCGGGGCGAGGGGAGGGAGCTCTCTGGGCTGGTCAGCCTGATGGCTTCAGACGACTCCTCGCTGCGAGCATGGGCTGCGCGGGCGTTCTTCAATACAGTTTCTCACAACGAGGAAACAGAAAAATTGGCGACAACAGCACTGACTGATGGATCAACTCCGGGCTGCGTTCTTGCCCTGCTCCCTCTGATCGGAGGCTCGGCCGCGGAGAAGGAGTGGGCCAGCAAGGCTCTTGGGAAAATGGCAAAGTTGGCTGTTCCTGTGATTACAGACCACGAAATGCAGCGCATTTTACAGGCCCTTGTGCTGTTACTGGCCGACAAGCAGCCACGCGTGCGAGCGGCAGCAGCACGCGCCCTCTCAAAACTTGCTTCTTGCGAGCACACCACGGTTAGAGCCACGGACGGTGTCATCGCACCTCTCACCACCCTCCTTGTTGGTGGCTCCGACGATGAGCGTTCCTCAGCAGTGGCCGCGCTGTGCAACTTTGCTCATCGCAGTAAGGACAACTGCGAGGCGTTGGCCGCCGAGGAGAGCACTTTGTTAACCCTTGCGAAACTGCTCGACGTTGACAGCGACCTGCGAAATTGGGCTGCACGCACTTTCAGCTTCATTACCAATCACGGTCTGGACCTGAAGAAGCGCGTGGGGGATGTACCTGGAGTGATCCCATCGCTTGTCGGCATGCTGTCCGCCGAGTCGGCCGACGAGCGGGAGGTGGCCTCCAGTGTGCTCTGCAATCTTGGCAACGAGCCCAGTCTGCGAAACACCATCGGCTCTCACCCAGGGGCCGCCAAAGCTCTCGCCTCCTTGTTGACGTCTGAGTCCCCTGCTGGGATGCTCGCCGCGGAGCTGACCATCTACAACCTGCTGACAGATAGCGCCGAGAACGTCGCCCGTTTCGGCAAGACCACCGGCCTAATCGCTGGCCTCGCCGCTCTGGTGGAGTGTCCCAGCAGCAAGCATCGGCTCTGGGCGATGCGGTCGTTGTATCTGCTGACGACTGAAGCCAACAACGCGGCGCGAATTGGGCGCGGCAAGGCGCTGGTCGGGCTGTTGGTGCGCCACCTGCGGGCGCACACTGCCGAGGAGAGGGTCGCCAGGTTCGTGAAAGCCCCCACAATGCGACCACCCTCGACCACAAGCACCGCGCTCTGTTGATATCCGTGTCAGTGTGTGATCCTCAACATGCAGAACCCCCTGCATTCTTCTGTTATGACCCCCCACCGCAGTTGTCTCCTCCTTTGCCGCTCTATCGCCGTAGAGTCTGCGGATGCACGCACGTACGCACCTGACACAGCTCTTCACCCACGACTCTGTACCCCCTCCCCTGCACTGCACGCAGACGTTGTTGTCGCTCGCCATGCGAGACCACCAGGAGTTGCTTTGAGATGTCTAGCCCATCGGTGTCTCCCCGTTGTTGCGCCCGTGTTGGAGTGTTTGCTTGTGTTGCCTGCACCGACGATGGCGCAGCACTCTTCTTCTCTGCCGCTGTGTTGCCGCGGGTGCTGCCGATGTCCGTCTCAAGGACAGGGAAGCTCGCAGACACGCAGCAGGTATGCGCATAATCGACAGTCCGCTGTCGTGGTCCCACCACCTCTCACCGGACTCTCACCCCACCACCACCCCGCAACCTCCCCAGAAACGCCCCCACCACCACCCCGCAACCGCACCACTCTCACCGGACCCCACCACCACCACCCACTGGACTCTCACCCACCACCACCCCGCAACCGCCACTCTCATCGCCCAAGACCACTCCGGCCAGGATTTCCCAGTCACTCCGACATGTGGGCACTCTAGGATGCATGACAGTTGTTCGATGCAATGTAGTGTTTATCGCATCTTGCTCGCCATCTATTTTTTTGGACATCGTTTCTCACAAACCACAACATGATTCACACAGCCTCTGCAGGCCGAAGTGGCGAAGGCGGACAGAGTGCACGAGGGTCACGCGACAAGCACAGTGGTGTCAAGAGCACGCCGTCTGACCACTCCCGAGAAACTCTCAGCCCCTCCTCACCTCAAAAGGTCCGCGCGAGAGAGAGGGGGGAGCGAGAGGTTGACCAATCAGAGTTGTAGTCTTGCTGTTTATTTTCCTTTGGCCTTAAACCCCGGGCGCCGTTGCCTGTGGCTCTGTTCTGTGTCTGTGCCCGTGGCTGTGCCTGCGTTTTCGGGGGCTGCCTCTCGGCGGCGTGGTGTTTTACACAGCAGCCGCAGCCACCGACTGCCAGCGGACCTGCGCAGCCCCGCCTTGCGCGGTCTCTCTCGTCGTACAAGGGTGTCGGCGACTCAGTCAACGCTCTCCTGCGGGGGCGACGCTCTCCAGAGCGCGCTGCAGCGTGCCGGCTGCTGTATGCTGTCGCTGCCGAGTGCACTGGCGACGTGTCCCACCTGGGAGGGGGCGACCACACTGTACAGGGTGTGGTGGGCTGCCTAGGTGAGCTGTGTCCAAACCCGTGTCACCAACGTGAGCTGTCGCCTCCTTTGGTGAAGTGGGCTGGCTGCGCTTCACATCCCTACTTTTGTAGTCATCGATGAGAACAGATAATACCCGTGATCTCAAAACTGATGACAAAACCGTGTCGCCAACTTGAGCTGTAGTCATTGATTAGAACAGCTAATGAGCGTTATCTCTAAACTGATGCGCGCCGCAGCCGACCGTCACCCGGCCGTGCGAGGGTGGGCCCTGCGCTGCCTGTCGCACCTGAGCACCGACCCAGGCGCCGCCGTCCTGGCCCTTCCTGCCGTGCCCCGCCTGCTCGACCTCCTCAGGCCTACGCCGCCGCAGCCTCCAAAACTCACCTCCTCGGCTGCGTCGTCGGCTGCCGCGCTGCAGCAGTCCTGCTCGCTGGCCGTCACTGTGCTGCGCAATTTGTGTGGTGAGCGAGACAATCCATCACGATCACGCTGTGGGACTGGCTCACTTCCTGCCACGATTGTCTCCGTTGTCTCCCTTCGCCTGCCACGTGTGATGGCAGCTGTGACACCTCTCTGCAGGGCTGGACGTGACCGGCAGTGGCAGCCCAGGTCACCGAGGCTCTCGTCGCAGGCACCGTCGCCTCCCAATGGGTCACGCCCGTTTCGGTTCGTCGCTAGTGCCTACTTCCTGCGTACCAGCCGTAATCAAACCGGAACCAGCCTAATCAAACGATGAGACCGCACGTGCCAGTTGATAGATATTTCTAATCACTCCGTACCAGCCAACACATACCAGCCGCTGGTATTGATACCAGACCCGCGAAAAAAAGACGAACCGAAACGGGCGTGACTCATTGGGAGGCGTGTTGAATGCGACACGAGAGGCGTGTGCCCAAGGAACAGAAGGAGGGAGGGGGGGCGAGAGAGCGAGCGAGAGAGCGAAGGAGGGGAGAGGGGGGGGGGAGTCTAAGGGGGCGAGAGAGCGAGCTAGTGCCTACTTCCTGTGCTCTTGGGACTCTCTCTCTCTCCCTCCCTCCCTCTCCCTCTCGCGCACACGTGCCCAATCGCACTCTCACCCCGACCACAGGCTCTCCTCCGACCGTCGGAGAACGACAGCTCGTCGTGCTACAACACGCCACGGTCGTTCCTCTCGCTCAACTCGGACGACGACATCACGGCGGCAAGTCGCACTCCGCCGTACCTCACGTGCACCGAGGTGGACGACGACCTCTACGAGGACGACGATGATTTCGAACCGGACATGATGTGAGGACCATGTGCCTCAGGTGGTGCCCACGTGCACTCGACCGCTACTTGGACGAGGATGCTTTCGTGCCGGACATGATGTGATCTGCGAGGCCTCACGTGTACTCGACGACGACCTCTACGAGGACGACGATGATTTCGAATTGGACATGATGTGAGGGGCACGTACCTCTCGTGCACTCGACGACAACTCCCCGAGGACGACGATGAGTTCGAACTGGAGATGTAATACTGCAAGGGCCATGTACCTCACGTGCACTCGACAACAACTCCCCGAGGACGACGATGAGTTCCAGCCGAGCGATGCTGCGAGGGCCACGCTGGCAGCCCGGTGAAGCGAGGTTGCTGTCTCCTGCTGGGAGATGGCGCACCCAGTTGCATTGTTTTTAGGGTGTGCGGGTGTCTGTGAGCGATGGTGACGATTGGAGCGAGATCTTGTATATACGGACGTTTGGCGGACGCTCGGGCACTCGGGAAGGAACCCGCGCAGTGCAAAAGCGCCACCTGTGCAGTGGAAGAGTGTGACGCTCGCGCCCTGGTGCACAGCCATTGACTGTGTGGTCGGGCGAGGCGACGATGCTCACACAGATCTCTGTACAGAACTGTAATTGTAATTCGGACCTTGGTGTCCTCTGTACCATTCCATATAAATAAAAAAATGTTGAACCTTGTCATGGAGGGAGAGGTATTCAACTGGCTTGTACAGGAGGCAAAAGAAACTGCAAACACCCCCGGTACAACTCAGCCCTGAGGCTCAGCTGGAATGATTTTCCAGAAGCTCGGCCCGGGCTCCATGCCCCTGAATCCTTAAAGATGCAGAAACTTCGGAATCCACTCGCTAGGCTAAGTATGCATGAGACAGTATCATAGTATTCAACATGCAGTAGGACTCACACCTGCGTCACGATTAAGCAATTGCACTCCAGACTCTGAGCCACACTTCGAGATGTAGTAACGACCTCAGTGACACGATGTGCACCATGGCACTGCTGCCAGTGCGCCTTGGAATATACTTCACAGGACATAATTAATTCCGTATATAGCTTGCGCTGGATCTAGTATATGGGCGGGTTGAAATCGACACGTATATGATATGTATGAAATGACACAAATACTATACTAGTTGTGATCTTTGCAACTTGCACTCGTTCTCTCGCTCTTAATTCTCACTCCCTCTGTACGTCTGCGGCGCTGTGCGCGGGAGCTTGAACTCACATATGCCGCCGGCGCGCTTGGGGTACCGCAGTACCCGTTGTACTGCTAGAATTCACTCTCCCTCTCTCCCTCTCCTTCTCTCTCAGCGACAGTGTCTGACTCACTCATGCAAGAGACTGAGTCTCACAGCACCTCGCAGTGCCAGAGACCCACACTGGCATTACATTGGCATCATTAAAAATATCCGACGCATGTGTTGTAGGAGCAAGGCGAAGGAATGTGTGGGGCAGAACTGCTGCACTGGGGCGCTTATGAGTAGCGGTTTATCCGTCTATATGGAGGGAGCTGATTGAAAAACTTTCGCGGGAAACGCGAGGGGAACCCGCCAACCATGGCTGTCTGCGACGACGATGTGGTGCGCGCCTTCAAGGCAATGGCAAGACCCCTTGCGAGCGATGAGCTTGTGAGGTCATGTGAGAACGCTTGTTGTTTTCATGCTGCGTTCTGATCCGATTAGGTGTGGAACTCTGTGAGACGTTCAATTTGACGCCCGACCTTCTTGCCTGCAAATGGGAGGCGTTCAGCAACAATCGTAACATCGAGGATTTGACCGAGCAAGTTCTAGGGTCATTCAGGGCAGCGATTGAATCGCAGGTGAAGCAACAGGCAGCAGCCAACACAGGAAAGACAACTGTGGTCGCCCAGAAGGCTCCAAAACGGAAGTCAGACCAGTATCCTGCTTCCTGTTTGTCCCCTTTTTTTTTAAGCGCGTTCGCGGTTCTACCTTGACCCCTCCAGACCTCTGAGCGTTGAGGAGAAAAAGAAGGCAATGCTCTCAGCTGCGTTCGTTGTCAAGAAGGAGGTGCGCGGTTCTCCATTACTGCCCTCGTTTGCTGACTGCTATCCAGTCACCGGCCCCTTCTAGCAAGCGCATCCGACCCAGCCTAACAAGCCCTCTGGCATCTAAGAATTCGGCGCTTAGTAGTGCTGCCGACGTCGCGCCGCCGTGCGTTGCCATGTTTGTGGGGTCTGAGCTCATCATATGCCCACAGAGCCGCCGAAACCGCGGCAGCAAGCAGCTACGCGACTCGGACTGATGCACTGAAGATCCTTTCTTCATACAACGAAGCTCTTCCCAGCTCCACCAGTGTGGTCGAGGGTGAGCCGCGGTGCGAATTGTCCGTCCTGCAGCCGGTCCCCACGTTTCGGTTCATGTACGAGACCGTGGAGCAAACTGCAATCGGTGAGTCTCGCCTCTTGAACGATTGCAACCATCTGTTCACACTTGTGAAGTACTGCGGGAACGCCTCATGCAACTTGGAGAGGAGCTGATCTCCCGCAACAATATCCCAGTGGAACGGCTCTCTCCGCTTCACGTTGCAACCTCTGGCCAGGTGTGTTTGGCGGCCCTTTCTTTCTCCACAGCAAGAAGGACACAAATCGACGTTTTGTTGATCTTCTTGACAGGAGGCTGTTGTTGTCGTTGGCCGTGTTTGCTTCGACGACAGCGACGAAGCGGCCGTGATGTTGGAGGCCAAAAATGGACAGAGGCTGGTGCTGGATCTGCGACAAGTGCCATCATATTCCCTCTTCCCCGGCCAAGTGCGTTGCTGCGCTTGTTGAATTAGGACTCTAACCTTCGCCCAGATTGTCGCAGTTGAAGGACACAATCCATCTGGACAGCGCTTCGTTGCGCGTCGTATCTATCAGGTCGAAGGCTCGAACACGGGCGAAGCGTTGCTGACCGTTCCGCGCAGGACTTGTCGCCTCCAATGACCCGCACGGTCCCGTCTCAGTTGGCTCGGTTCAACGAGTCGCCGTCTCACCTGAATGGCCGCCCCATGACTATTCTTGTCGCTGTTGGGCCGTTCACACTGGGAGACAACCTCGAATATCGGCCACTGGACGATTTGCTCAAATACGCCGTACGTAAACGTCCTCGCTTTCGTTTGAAATAACCCCCCCCCCCTCCTTCCAGGCAACAACTGTGCCTGACGTCATCGTCCTGGCTGGTCCGTTTGTCGACGCCTCGCATCCGAACATGGCACCAGATGGGTCTGAAGATCCCATGGACTCGGTGAGCTTCTTTCAACCGATGGATTCAAGAGACACCCGTCCTCCTTGAGTGTCGCCCAAACCCACCCTCTCCCCTCACACCCACAGCGCCCTCGCTCACTCGCGTCTATGAGACGCTCTCTAACCGCAATCCACCCTCCACCCTCCCTCACCCCTCGCTAACTCACTGACCCATCTCTCACTCGCGTCCGCGTTGCTCTTCATTGACTGTGCCGCAGGTTGCCTTGATGCAGCGTGTTGTCGGCAAGCAAATCATTGCAGCAGCCGCTCACCTCCCGACCAAAATCGTTCTCATGCCGTCAATCCTGGACTCAACGGCGACGTTTGTGTTCCCACAGGTGCCGATTGTCTGCACACGAGGTCATTTTCTGCAACATCGTGTGCTTCACGATTTGATCGGCCTCATTTGCTGCTCTATATGCATATTTTGGCTGTGGTGTAACACCTGCGCGCAGCCAAAGTTCGACGACGACTTTCTGCTGGACACTGAGAAGCAGGTGCGTCAGCGCGACTCTTCAGCCATCTCTTGTTTGTTTCTCTCGCCTTATGCTCGCCACAGCCACTTTGCGTCGGCAACCCCTCGGTTTTCCGCATCAACGAGGTGGTGGTGGGCGCCACTTCGAGCGACATGCTCAAGTCGATGCGGCCGCGGCTGATTGAGCAGAATGCTCGCGGTGGAGACCCGTTTTCCAGAGTGGCCAGGCATATGATTGAGCAAAAGAGGTAGCCCGGACTGGAAATGTTTGTTGTTTTGACGCGCCCGCCGCAGTTTTGCCCCAATGTTCCCCCCTGCGCAAGGGTCACAGCTGTCGATGCAAAACTCTGCCCTCGCTGCCATGTCGACTACACCTGATATCCTTATTCTGCCATCGCAGATGAACCCTTTCGCCAAGGTACTCCTGCCCCAACCTGTCAAACACCTAACAACGCGCCAGAGAGCCGGCGACACCCTCGTTGTGAACCCTGGGTTCCTCTCCAAGGCCAAGAGCGCTGGCAGCTTTGCACGCATCACTGTGCACCCTCTCATCACCCACGCACCTCTTCCAGCGGCGGCCACGGCCTCTACCGACGCCAGCGCGGCACCTGAGAATGTGAGTCGTGCTCGCTCCTGGCGACCGATTGCAGCCAACACCCGTCTGCACAGTGCACT
>QUTJ01031358.1:0-11077 GCA_003573635.1 Goniomonas avonlea | reverse complement strand
CGCCGTTGTAGCCAGAGGGGCACGCGCACGAGAACGACCCAGCCGAGTTTGCGCAGGCGGCGGACGGGTCGCAACCAGCGTTGGATGAGGCGCACTCGTTCACGTCAGTGCACTCGCGGCCGGAGCCCTCCCAGCCCGGCTTGCAGGCGCACAGAAAGGAGCCCTCTGTGTTGGTGCACCCTGCGTCACTGTGGCAGGGAGCAGGCGTCGCGACACACTCGTCAGCGTCTGCGCAGGACGCCGACTCTGTGAATGTGCCGTTGGCGCTGCATTGTGCCACGGTCGAGCCGTTCCCGAAGACGTAGCCGGGTCGGCAGGCCAGCTCAACGCTGTTTGGATACCGAACGTCAGAGCCGCCGCTGCTCGCGACGGTGTTGTTGTTCCTGGGCACAAAGGGGCCGCAGTTAACGGCGGAGCAGCTCATGGCCGGCTCAAACATGCCGTCTGCGCCGCACTTGGGGGTGCTGGTTCCCGGCCCAGACAGGTAGTACCCAACGGCGCAGCTGAGCGTAACCGAGTTCGGGTACTCGATCTCGGTGTTGGCTGGGCTCGCGTGCAAGGGGGCCTCGGCTTCAAAGGGGCCACAGCTCACAATCGAGCACGAGAAGCTGCCCTGGGAGTTGTGGCAGCTGTAGCCGACCGAGCACCCGGAATTGGGAGCGGCGCACTCGTTGATGTCGGCACACTCGCCACCTGCCACCTCGTAGCCGGAGGGGCAGGCGCACGAGAAGCTGCCGGGTGTGTTGGTGCAGTGCTGGGAGGGGCCGCAGGTTCGAGAGTTCATGCACTCGTTGATGTCGGAGCAGCTCATGCTCTCGTCGTCGTTCATCGAGTACCCGGGGGCGCACGAGCAAGCGAAGGAGCCGGGTGAGTTCACGCACACCTCACTGCCGGCCTGACAGCCGCCGGAGTTGGCTGCACACTCGTTGACATCCGAGCAGGACTCGCCAGACCCAGTGAAGCCGACGTTGCAAGAGCAAGTGTAGGACCCGATCGTGTTGGTACACGACGCGCCGTCAGAGCAGAGGGGGGTGCTTCGACGGATGCTGCACTCGTTAACGTCCTCGCACGTGAACCCGTCCCCGGTGTACCCTGGACCGCACGAGCACGAGAAGGAACCCGGATTGTTGGTGCAGACGCCGACGGGAGGGGCAGCGCACGCGTTGCCCGCGCAGCATTCGTCGACGTCGGAGCAGTTGGCGCCCGCCCCGGTGTACCCAAGCGCGCAGTAGCAGGAGTAGGATCCGTGGGTGTTGACGCAGACGCCGGCAGGAGCCGGGGCACAGCCGTTCGACTGCGATGCGCACTCGTTGAGGTCTGCGCAGCCTCCCACCTTCATGCCGAAGCCCGGCGAGCACTCGAGAGCGGGCACGGGGACAGTCGTGGAGTTTTGAAAGTTGAAACTCAGCGAGGCAGATAGCGGCCCGGTCGAGGGCAGCGTGAAGTTTGCCGCTGAGACCACTGTCGTGCCTGGCTGAGTGGGCCAGGAATTTCGTCGCAGGAGCAACATGTGCATCGGTGCTACCCACGCGCCAGTCCAGTTCGCGTCGGTGCCGATCACAGTGACCCACGAGCCAGAGTGGCTGAACCCGACCAAGCTCAGAACCAAGACGTCGCCGACTTGTACCGGGTGGCTTGGGACAAACTCGACAGAGAGGGTGACACCCGAGGCGGCCGCGATTGTCGAGCTGAAACCAAGGGACACCGAGGACAGCGTGACCAAGACCGTGGCTGGACTACTGTCAACGTGTGCCAGACCTGCGTTCGCCAGCTGCACGGTGATCGCAGTAGAGTTCGCCGAAAGCGCTGTCGGCGGTAGCCTGATCCCGCTAACCTGTGCGGCTGCTGGCTGTCCAGGTTCCAGGACCGCGCTCGAGTTGGCGCGGGTGAGAATCAGCGACTCGGCCGTTGAGTCCCACGCTGCCTCCCATTCGCTCTGCAACCAGGCCGGCGGCGTGTTGGAGCTGCTCGAGAAACCGGGCAGTCGCACTGTGACCCGGTCACCTGGTCTGAGAACGGTGTTATCGGCAAGAACGAGGGCCAGAGTCAGGTTGGTGTAAGCATAGGCGGACGTGGAGCTGTACTTGAGCGAAGCCCACGAGAACGCCTTGGCGAAGATCGTGGGAGCCAAGAAGGACACGTCATTGAGTCCGTTCACAGACACGCCAAAGGTCGAGATGGTCCCGGGGGTGGGAGGCGAGCTGGGCAGGTCGAACCCCTCAAGCACAACGACCACTTTGGACGGCGCGGTCGGTCCTGTGGGCGTGGGTGCTGTTGTCCGATCCAGGCGGAGCTCTTGGGGTGTGCCCAGACCCTGCCAAGTCCCAGTCCAGTAGGAATCCGTCCCGGGGCCCACTGGCACCGCCTCGGTATGCTGGAATCCGGAGGGAAACCGCACGAGCACTGTATCGCCAACCTGCACAGGATGGCTCGGCGTGAACTCCAGGGTCAGCACCACCCCGGTTGCTCCCGCCACGGTCGCGCTGTACTTGATCGAGGGCGCCTCCAGCGTAATCAGATTGACCGGAGGGCTGGACGTGACCGGGACTGCCTTGCCGCTGACGCCGCCGCCCTCGAGCTGTATCGTGATGGACGTCGAGTTGGCGCTGACAGAGGTCGACGGCAGCCTGGCGTCGCCAATCACAAGACGGACCTCCCCGCTCACGCTCGCTCCGGACGACCCGCGGTTGATCATCAAAACGTACGGGTCCCAGAACGCGCTCCAGTGCGGTTCCGACACAGGGATGACGGACGCGGGAAAGTCGAAGCTCGGCATCCTCACGCGCACTGTCTGCCCGGGCACGATCGTCACGTTGGGCATGAGGCCAAACGACAAAGTGACATTGACGCCACTGCTGTACGCGGTGTTCGAGCTATACTCGAGTGCCGACCACGCGAATATCGCGGGCTTCGTCTCTGGGCTTGATGCAACAGTCGACGGCGCGCCGATGCTGTTGAAACGGTAGGTCAGGCCGGGGTGCCCTGATGCCATTGGGGCGCTGGGCAAGGTGAAATCCTCAGCAGAGAGCAGGATCTTGCCGGCTTGCGGCGACTTTGTGCGCAGCAGGCTGAAGGTCTCGGCTGTCGCATTCCAGGTTCCTATCCAGTTAGCGTCGATTTCGCCCTCCACGGCAACAGGCCCCTCAGAGTGCTTGAACCCCGGCAGCGCAAGCGCGAGAATGTCGCCTACCTCTATAGCTCTGCTCGGCACGAACTCCAGGTTGAGCGACACCCCAGAGCTCCCGGCGGTCGTGTCACTGTACGAGCGGATGTACACCAGGACCGTGATCACGTAGGTGACAGGGCTGGCCGCGATGCGCTCCACAGCCTGCTGTCCCAGCTGGATGGTGAGGCTCCTGTCGCTGGCTGCGAGGGCTGTCGACGGCAGCCTGAGGCCGTCCACCCTGACGTTCACAGTCTGGTTCGCGGGAGCAGCCGCTGTTTGCGGGGTCAGGACGAGCTTGCTCGGGGTCCACACGGCGTTCCAGCCTGGGTCCAGAGCCACGGGCGGGCTGGCAGGGCTCGAGAACCCTGGCAGCTGGAGCGTGACGGTGTCGCCGATCGGGATGGCTGCCTTGGGGGTGAAGGCGAGCGTGAGGCTGGCGTTTTGGGCTCCGGCAGACGATGAGCTGTACGAGAGAGACGACGACACAAACGCCGCCGCAAACGTCTCCGGGCTTGAGGAGATCGTCACGCCGGAGCCGACGTCGTTGCCGTTCACCTCGACGCGATACCCAGAGTAGCCTGCAGGTCGAAGGGACCCAGGTAAGGTGAATCCGATGAGCTCGACGGTCACTGTGCTCGCGCTCGTCGGCTCCGAGAGGCGAACCAGCAGGAGCTCGCTCATTTCAAAGTCCCAGGTCGCTATCCAAGGACCCCCGCCGCCCACCTGCACCGTTCCCTGCCCGTGGCCGAAGCCAGGCAAGCGCAGCGTCAGACGGTCTCCAATCTGCAGCGGGGTGCTTGGAACAAACCCAAAGGTCACTGAAACGTCAGAGGCGCCTGCGACGGTCGTGCTGTAGCTCAGTGCGGTCGATGACAGCGTGATCACGTAGGTGGCAGGAGTGCTGGTCACGTGCGCGACGCCTACGCCAGCACCACTTCCATCACCATCACCATCACCACCATCGGACTCGAGCTGGATCGTAACATACGGTGAATTTTGGCTGATTGCCGTATGGGAAATCTGAAACCCAGAGGCCGTGGCCTGGGCGGTCTGGCCAGGACCAACAGAATGAGTCGAGTTCGTGTAAGTGAAGGTCAGCGATGAAGCTTGGCTGTTCCAGGATGCCGACCAGCCGGAGCTCGCTTGCACGTTACGGCCGAAAAACCCGGGCAGCTGCAGAGTTACCTTATGCCCAGCGAGTATCGAGACGCTGGGCATTGTGGTGAACGAAAGCTGGATACTGGCGAACGAAGCCCCAGCGGAGGTGGAGCTGAAGTTCAGCTGGGACCATTGGAACGAGGCCGGGTACGTTTGCGGACTGGCGACAGGCGCAGCAGGGGCGACGCCGTTCATCGTGACGGAGTAACGAGAGGAGGACGCGTCCAGCGGCGTGCTCGGGAGCGTGAAGCCGTCGAGGGGGACCACCAGACTCGCCACCTGCGTCGCTGTCGTGGTCCGCTCCACGTCCAGGCTCTGCGACCAGGGGTCCCACGAGCCAGTCCAGTACAGGTCTTGAGAGTTCTGAGTCGGACCAAAACCGCTGCTCGGGACAGAACGCACCGTGGGCACCGCGGGATGGTTGAACCCGGGGAGAGAGAGAGTCAGGACGTCGCCGACCTGCACGGGCCGGTTGGGTGTGAACTCGACGGTCACGATAACCCCAGCGGCGCCGGCGATGGTGGAGGAGAAGCGGAGCGTGGGGGAGGAGAGGGACGTCACCCACGTGGCCGGGCTGCTGGACACAGGGACCGCACTGCCCTGTTCCAGCCGAATCGTGAGCGACGTCGAGTTTTCGCTCAGGGCAGCGAACGGCAGGCGGAATCCCAAAACCTGGACGAGCACGGTCTCGTCCCAGCCAACGCTGGAGCTTGAGTTCTTGCGAGTCAGAGTCAGAGCCTCCAGGTCAAAGGTCGCAATCCAGTTGTTATCCAGCGGCCAAGGAGCAGGGTTCGAAAACCCTGGAAGTTTCACGGTCACTGCTTGTCCGGGGGATATCGTCACGTTCTCCAGGGTCTGAAACGATAAGGTCAGCTTAGTGTCGTTTGCCCCCGCAGACGTCGAGTTGTACTGCAGCCATGACCATGCGAACGCCGGCACGATTACAATCTTTGGGCTCGACGCGACAGTCGACGGCGCCCCGATGCTGTTGAAGCTGTAGGTCAGGCCGGAGGACCCTTCTTCCATCGGCGTGCTGGGCAGGGTGAAGTCCTGGGCCAGCACCAGAACCTTGGCCGGGCCGACAGGCGCTGTTGTGCGCGCGAAGTCGAGCGCCTGCGCCGTAGCGTTCCAAGTCGCTATCCAGTTAGTGTCGGTACCGCCAGCCGGGACCGTGACCAGACCCTCGGTGTGATGGAACCCGGGCAAAACGACCGTGACGACGTCGCCGACCTGCACTGGTCGGCTTGGGACAAACTCGAACGTCACGATCACGCCCGAGTCCCCAGGTGAGGTGGAGCTGTAGCTGAGAGCAGTCGCAGACAGGGTGGTGACCCATGTGGGAGGACTCTGGCCCACGTGGGCGACCCCTCGCGCCTTGATCTGGATTGTCAGCGAGGTGGAGTTCCCGCTGAGGGCAGCAGACGGGAGACGCATGTTAGCTAACACGACTTGCGCGGTTGCGTTTCCCTGCATCACCCCGGCTGTGGTCTTGCGTCGCAGGAGCACAACCTGGTTCGACCACGACAGACTCCAGTTGTCATGGAACCAGGATCCGGACAGGGTTGAAAACCCTGGCAGGTTCAGGTAGACATGGTCTTCAGGTCCAATGGTAACGTCAGGCATTGTGTGGAATGTCAGAGTGAGGTCGGCGTTAGGAGCTCCCGCTGAACTGGAGCTGTAGTCGAGTGACGACCATGAAAATGAAGCTGGGAAGATCCCCTCTCCGATAATCCCCAAGCCTTGGGTTGAAATGATGTTGACGCTGCCCTGCCCGGATGGTTCGTCTTTACTTAGGGGCAGAGTAAAGCCCTCCGCGAGCACGACGAAGAAGGCAGGGGGCGAGTCTGCCGTTCGCAGAAGTGCAAGCGTAGCTGATTCCTGGTTCCACGAGCCTGTCCAGTGCGCGTCTGTGCCTCCCCGCACAACAACTGCCCCCGGTTCGTGCACGTACTTCTCGAGGGTGAGATATATGATGTCCCCTTTCTGTAGTAGTCTGTTCGTAATAAGATCAAACGATATGACCACATTTGTGGAACCAGCTATGGTCGAGCTGTACTCCATGCGACCAGACACCAGGCTCACCAAAAAGGTTTCAGGCGAGCTTAGTATGGGGGTCGCAGGTTCTGACTCGAGAGCAATCTTGAGCGAAGTGTCGTTAGCCGCGAGAGGGGAGATTGGCAGGACAAGGTGCAACAGCCCCAAGGCCTGGTGCCCAATAGAGGTTGGGTGTCCAGCACGAGTGAGCTCCAATGGCGAGGTAGTGGGGCCAAGAGTCCAATTTGTGTCCAGTCGAGAGTCCAATCGAAATTGTGGGTTGGAAAAGTTAAAGTTCGGTAGCGTCAGCCAAATTTTTTCACCAACCAAAATGGAGTCTGCAAGCACAAATGTCACATTCACCCCGACATTTTGTGCCCCTGCTGAGCTGGAGGTATATGCTAGTTTGGTCAAGGCCAACGACTCCAGCGTCACCGCGGACAAAGGAGGATCATTAGGAGTCCCCTGCTTGTCATTCTTGACAGCAACAACAACGATTTCGGTGACAGCAGTAGATCCACTTAAGGAATCAATGAGGTACTCTAAACTGGTCGTAGTTTTCATTTGTGGATCACCTGATGCAACCCTGTACGAGACCTGGAAGTGGTCGACATTGCCACTAGGCGGTGTCCAGGTCAGTTTCACCGTCCGGGAAGTTATCAAGACTATGCTAAGGTCCCCAACTGCAGGTGGGATATCGTCATCTGCCCCTGCAGACTGCGCTAAGCCCAACAGCACGCCGAGGAAGAGCCAGCTCACACTCATTCTCCTTCACCCGCGAGGCCGCTTCGAGGTGCGGCCGAACTAAGTACTAGTAACTTGCTAATTTTGATAGATTGTAACTGTCATGATCGCGGCGAGGTATCCTATCTACTGTACAATTATTAATTTTCTGAAAATCAATCAAGACGCGACAGCGCGCAGATCCAAGCCTCGACCAAAGCCACGGCCACTGATCCAAGACCAAGACCAGTCCCAGCGCGATGGAGCGACCACCTCGCGAGGAGTTGCTCTCAGCCAGCTATGGCCTCGACGAAGCGTCGGCTCAAGCCAAGGCGGCTCGCCGCACGTTGCTTTGGGACCTGGCTTGCCGCCCAAAACTCTACGAAGTCGGCCCATTCGAACGCTGGGAATTTCACGTGCCGAATGCGGTCGGTCCTCCACTCCGGACACCGCAGCAGCTCCCGGATGAGCCTCTCGATTGGCAGCTCCCAGAGCCGTCAACGGGATTTAAATGGTGGAGCGTGTCTACCAAGGTGTTGGGGCGATGCAATGCGAGTTTTGCTTCGTACTTTGATACCATCATTTTATCCGCGGTCTCTCTGTTTCCCTTTGTTATCTTGGCAGTTATTCTCCTTTCTTCGGTGTACAAGTCCGACAGTGGGGCAGGAATATCAGCTGCCTCGATGTTTCCGAGTTTGCATGGCCTGGGGGCTGGAAACATGCCGGTGTGGGTTCCAGCCTGCGACTTTGTGTTCTCGGTGCTTGCAATGCTTGTTGCCGTATCTACTATGTCCCTTGCTTCCTCCCGCACCTGCAAGTATGCCAGAGCCGTTGATTACACTGTCGAGGTCAGTGGTTTGCCTCGTTCCATGGTCGACCCAGTTCCTCTCGTGACCGCGTTCTCTCGGTTCGGGCAAGTCGCTGTCGTGAGCATCCCTCTCGATAGGACGTCGACGAAGAAGCAAAGCCTTGGCCACGCTTTCGTATCCTTTTCCTTTGAGTATTCGGCTCGTAACTGCGTCAATGAGGCATGGTTCTCCCGCTTTCGCAAAGGCGGGGGAGGAGTGCGGCTCCCAGGCCCGCCAAACGTCTTCGCCAAAGTCTCACTGCCGCCCGCCGCGGACGTGTTGGCGTGGGACAACATAGCCGCGCCCATTTTTCTGAGGGTGGCCTTTCCTGTGTTTCTTTGGATTTTCGTCCAGTGCCTCGCGTTGGTTCCCGTTGGCCTGTCGTTCCTCGCCAAACTGGGTCAGGCGAAAGTGGGTCTTGGCGGCGAGCGCGGCATCAGTCTACTGCTTGGGGGCGTCATCGCGCTTCTGAACAAGGCTCTCACGTATGCGACTGTTCGCCTCGTCGGGGTGGCCCGGTTGCGCTCCAAAGGCACGCAGCTCGTGCTGCTGATGATGTGCCTGAACTTTCTGCGCATGACAACTAGCAACGCCCTCGAAATCGCCGAGATTCAGGCCATCCTCAAGGGGTCCACGGCCAACTGGCAGGCCGCGGAGCAGACCTTGACGTCGCTGCTGTTCATGGAGATCGTCGTCGGCAATGGCCTCGCGCTCCTGATGCCGTGGCTCGTGCGCACGCTCAAACGGCGCGCGGCAAAGACGCAAGAGGACATGGATGCCGCTTACGACCCCGCGCCGTTCAACCTTGCGTCGCAGTCGGCCGCTTTCAGCGCCATGATGGCATACAGCCTGCCGTACTTCACGACCTTCCCGCACCTCGGTGCGTTCATGCAATATGCTGGTGCTGGGAGTCTGATGCCGATGAGGAAAATGGCGAATTTTGTGTAATCCGTCATTTTTGATGGACTAATCTGACGGCATCCTCGGGAATTTGTTATTCACGAGTTGGATTTCATTTCCGAGTATTTTTTCCTCGGAAATCCGACTCACCAACTTTCTTGGCGAGTTTTCCAGAACCAGCATAATGGGATGAGAATTGCAGGAACCGAACCGTGAATGGGGAGGTAAACTACACCAGGTTCCCTTGGAGAGTTCGATGTAGAAGATTCTCTCAGGGAGGAAAGAGGAGAGAAGTGGAGCGGAGGGAGGAGAGAAGAGGAGCGGAGGGAGGAGAGAAGAGGAGCGGAAGAGAGCGGGAGAGCGAGCGAGTGAGCAAGAGGAGAGAGAGGAGAGAGAGAGGAGCGAGCAAGCCAGATCTGCAGTATCGAAAGAAGATGAATCATAGGCTCTGGCTTTACTCGTCCCGATGGCGTTCTTTGGCTTCCTGCCGGGATTCTCTGTTCTCGCATTATGCAGTATCACTATGCAGTATCGAGATAGAGGGGAATCGTTGGCGCTGGATTTACTAGTCCCGCGCAGTGGCGTTATTTTGCTTCCTGCTGGGATACTGGGTCGAAGTCGCTTGCTTTCTCGCATTATTCAGTATCAGTGTGCAGGATCAGTCTGCAGTATGATTATGCTGTATCGAGAGGGGACGGAGGCGAAGGGGGGGGCAGGGAGGGAGCAATGGCTCTCGGTTTACTGGCTCCGTGCAGTGATCATGGCGTTCTTCGGGCTTCTGGTGCGATACTGGGTCAGAGTAGCTTACTGTTCCCGCATTATTCAGTATCAGTGTGCTGCAGTATGATTATGCTGTATCGAGAGGAAGCGAGGGGGGGTGGGGACAGGGAGGGAGCAATGGCTCTGGGTTTACTTGTTCCGTGCAGTGATATTGGCGTTCGTCGGGCTTCTGCTGCGATACTGGGTCGATAAGTACAGAGTGTTCGCGTGCGACGAGCACCCGGCGGTTACAGGGCCTGGTGCGGCCGACTACATGGGAGTTGTCGCAGCAATGTTCGACATGTCAGCCATCGTGATCCACGTCGGCCGGACGGTCCAGATTTACGCGATTCAGGTTGGTTTCTTCTTTTGGGTCGATTTCAGGAAGAGAGAGCATTTAGGGTGGTTCTGCAAAACTGATTCCGAGGGGGGTTAAGGATTTTCGAGTAATCTGTCATTTTTTGATTGCACCAGATTGACTAATCTGACCGGATTCTCGTCAATTAGTTATTGGCGAGTCGAATTTCCGAGTGATTTTTCTCGTCAATTCGACTCGCAATTTTTTTGGCGAGTATCGAAGAACCACCCTATTCCAACAACACACGAGACTCTCCTCACTCCCGGCGTCTTACTGTCTCCGCTCTCCGTCTGTCTGTCTCCGTCTCACCGACTCTCTTCCGCGGTGTGTCTGCCTGCCTGCCTGCCTACCTTTGTGTCTGTCTCCGTTGTTCGCTCTCCCCACCCCCGTTTCCCTGCAGGAACAAATCAATTGGTACTTGTATTGCAGCGAGTTCTTCCTCCTGGTCTTCGGCACCTTCTCCCTCGGTGCGATGATGACTGCGTTCACTGCCCCAGAGAGGCGGGTGCCCAAGGGGTCCATACTGGAAAAAGGCATCGTCGCTCCGTATCAGAAGGTACCAACACCACCACCACCACCACCACCACAGAACCACCACCACAGAACCACTTTCACCACCTTCACCTTCACCACCTTCACCACCTTCACCACCTTCACCACCTTCACCACCTTCACCACCTTCACCACCTTCACCACCGCCACCACCGCCACCACCTTCACCGCCGCCACCACCGCCACCACCACCCAACACCACCATCTGCCCCCTCGTCATCGTTCCTCCCTCCCTCCCTCAGTCGTTCCTCTCTGTGTGTGTGCGAACCCCTCTATCAGAATCCTTCCATGCGAGAGAAAGGAATTGCTTCCGTTCGTCGGCCGTTTCTCTGCGGGTGTGCGGCTGTGTGCGGGGTGTCCAGTTGTGTGCACACGCTAACGTCTTCGCACACACTAACGCACACGCTAACGCACACGCACGCAGCTCAACACGCTAACCTACGGCGCCGCACCTGTCCTACCTCGAGCTGGTGCACCACGCGGTCGCACTAGCGCTCAACTCGCTAACGCGTACGCACACGCTAAAGCATACGCGCGCAGCTCACCCTACGTGGCGCCGCACCTGTCCTACCTCGCGCT
>QUTJ01031357.1:0-11073 GCA_003573635.1 Goniomonas avonlea | reverse complement strand
TGTAGAGCACGTGGCGTGTTTCCCCCAACCCAATTCAAACAAATACACCGTTGTGACTCTGTGTATGTGTGTCGGCCTCGACGTGTCAATGGCTAAAGGTGTGCCAAAGGCATGGGTCAAGTGCGGGTAAGGAGCGTAGTACTTCAAAGAAGAGAAGGAACTGCGACCTCTCACGGGTGTGTGGCGATCAGAGTTTGAATCGTCGTCGATCTGAGCAGCGGAGGGCTAATTTTATAGACTGAGAGAACAGTCGAAATCATTTCCCCAAATCTGTGGGGACATATCGCGAAGCCAGAAACTTGGCTTTTTGTTTGTCGGCGATGCGCTTTGTGGCGCAGAATTCTGCTTTATATTTGACATCTTTCCCGCCCACCCGCATTCCTACGCTTTCAGCATCTGCGGAAAGTGTATCGAGCTGCACTCCAGGGGCGTCGTATTTTGATGATCCCGAGGAAATGTGACCGACAATGTTTCAGGCGATCCAAATCCGATCTCACCAAAGAGCACGTGGGATGTTTTCCCTTTATCCATTTCAAAACACTCGAGCTATTGACGCTGTGTGTGAGAGTGAGCGAGTGAGAGAGGATTCCCGCCACCCAAGAACTGCACCTTTGTTCAGCAATGGCTGCTGCGCCTGTGTGAGGCATCGCTTGACCTTCCCTGACACAGGCAACGGCACGGTCCAGGCCGTCGGGCGCAACGACCGCGGCCAGCTGGGGGACGCCACTACCACGGACAAGAACACGGCGGTGGGGGTGGTGGGGGTGAGGGGGGTCACGGCCATTGCTGCTGGAGGTTATCACTCTCTGTTCCTGCTCGGTGCGCACATGTTGCGTTGGGGTTGAATAACGGTTGAAGCTACCTATTTCAACTCGAGAGAGCGAAGCACTCTGTGAATCACGGTGTTTATGTGCGTGACGTGAGCCAAGCTTAGACATTTGGGAGAACTTGCTGGTCTGGGGACATCATATTCCTTGAACTCGAGGTTGGTCCTGCAGCGCTCGTGAGCGGGTCGAACGCCCTGGGAGTGCACCCCAATCCATTCTCTAGTCTTCGAGCATGTCAAATCTTGGTATCGTCGTCCTGAACCCCCAGTTGGAAAAAACGAGTGGGGCGTTGTTCCTCTGAAGTCAGTCACCTTGATAGGCAGTTGGGAGAACAGGAAACGTGCCGGCCCGCGGGCATCATGTTCCTGGAACCCAGACACTCAGGTGGTTGTTCCTGCAACGCCAGTGAGAACAGGTGACCGTGCCGAGCGAGGGATGTTTTGCTTCTCCTGTTGACAAGAACCAAACCCATTCCTGCTTGTGTCCAGCACGTCGGGTAGGTCGTCATCGGAGGTATCTCAAGAGTAGCGGTGACAATAGATATGATGTTTGCGAAAAGGACACTGCCTTTGGGGAAACGGAGTACCGTTACTGCGCCTTTCTTCAGCAATGGCTGGTGAGGCATCCCTTGACCTACCTAACACAGGCAACGGCACGGTCCAGGCCGTCGGGCGCAACGACTACAGGCAGCTGGGCGACGGCACTACAACGAACAGGCACACGGCGGTGGAGGTGGTGGGTGTGGCGGGGGCCACGGCCATCGCTGCTGGAAACATTCACTCGCTGTTCCTCGGTGGTACGTGCGTGCGGGCGCTGTTTTGGATTCCTCGATCTTAGACACCAGATCTTGCAGTTTCCGAATCGTTACGCAAGCAACACAGTTTGCATCTCCCTTTTTTTTCGTCGGACATACAATCTACACAAGTTCATTTTCGTAAACAGGGGCAGTCAGCTGGGTAGTTGCGAGGGAGAGGTGGGAGAGGGGGAGGAGAGAAATTGAGCGAGAGATAGAGATAGAGAGAGAGAGAGAGAGAGGGATGGAGTGAGAGGGCGTGAGAGAAAGGGAGCGAAGAGAGGGACAACAGCAATGAAAACAGGCCAGAGAAAAGAGGAGAGAAAACGAGTGAAAAGCAGAGTGAGGCCGAAGAGTCAAAGAGATGGGAGGAAAGAGAGCAGCAGAGGCATAGACTGGCGACCTTGACTGAGACAGCACCTGACTCCCCGCAATTCTACCCTTCTTGCCTCTGTGTCTGAATCTCAGTGATTCTTTCAGTCTCTGCCCCTGTGTCTCAGTCTCTGTGTCCTTGCGTTTAAGTCGTGCCAACACGAGATCGCGTATTGTTTTGCATGGAGACACAGCCAGAAAGAGGGGGGGGGGCGTTGGATTGTGGATCTCTTTTCCGAACCAACAAGCAAAAAGATGGGAAGTTTCCTCTTCTCTAGCTTCCTCCTTCTCTGCATCAGCAAGGTCAACTCGAAGTTTTTCCGGATTGTGACCTGTGTCAGCATCTCTGTCTCATAGATCTTCGAGCAAAGACTCTTCATGTGAAATGAACCAGTCCGAGCAAAAGCGATTTGGAAACAATATTATTGGATTTATAATTTGCATAACCGTTGGGTTTCCCAGCGATTTGCCGTATAACTTTGATCCAATGTTAACTGGGACTGCAGCTCCCGCCTTCTGGATTACTAGCAATTTGGAAAGCACAACGTCTCCAGGTGTGCATGGTCACCACATTCCTCGGTTCATGTTGCCTTGTGGTGTCGTGGTCTCGTTGTCGGGTTCATATCGGCATGTTGTTGGTTCACGTGGTGGCAGTGTCGACTGAATGCTAGCTGCAGGGGCATTGAATACGCTGAGCTTCCAGCTTCGCCCAAGCACTGACGTCCACATCGTGACCATCAGTGGGCTGACTGGCACCCAGACTCCAGACTCGCAGCTGACTGTCTCTGGAGCGGGGGCAGCCAGGTTTGGGAACACTGGCGCGTGGACACAGAGCACCGGACAGCTGGTGCTGACAGCAGTGTCAGTGGTACCTTTTGGGTTCACGACTGACATCAGTGTTGTCGTGACCAACCCTGCGGGGCCGCAGTCTGCTGTGACCCCAAGAATCTCGGGCTTGGGAACAGTGCCGATTAGCACCACGGCAATGAGTACTGCTGTGCTGGGAGCGACTGGTGCGAGCTGGCCCACTAGACTCAATTCAGAGGGTGCAAGATCCCCAGGTGTGCATGGTCTCAGTCAGTGCTTCCACTCCCGTTATGTTGTGGTCTTGTGGATTACAGAAACTGATCTGACACTGGTTGTGCTGCAGGGGCATTCAACACACTGAGCTTTGTCTTTCGACCAAGCACCGACGTTGCGGCTGGCCACCTGGTGACCATCAGTGGCCTGACTGGCACCCAGACTCCAGGCTCGCAGCTGACTGTCTCCGGAGCTGGGGCAGCCAGGGTTGGAAACACGGGATCGTGGACACAGAGCACCGGACAGCTGGTGCTGACTACGAGATTGGCGGTGCCTTCTGGGTCGACGACTGACATCAGTGTTGTCGTGACCAACCCTGCGGCGCCGCAGTCTGCTGTGACCCCAATGATCACGTGCTCAGGATCAGTGAAGATTGGCACCACGGTCATGAGCACGGCTGTGCTGGGAGCGGCCGGCGCGAGCTGGGCTACTAGACTCAATTCAGAGGGTGCAAGATCCCCAGGTTCGTTCTCGTTCTGTACTTGGTCTTGTTGAATCTTGAGGTCTTGTCTTCTGGATGCCGCAAAACTGACCTGACGCTTTCTGTGCCGCAGGGGCATCCAACACGTTGAGCTTTGTCTTTCGACCAAGCACCGACGTTGCGGCTGGCCACCTGGTGACCATCAGTGGGCTGACTGGCACCCAGACTCCAGACTCGCAGCTGACTGTCTTGGGAGCGGGGGCAGCCAGGGTTGGGAACACTGGCGCGTGGACACAGAACACCGGACAGCTGGTGCTGACGACGGGATTGATGTTGCCTTCTGGGTCGACCACAAATATCAGTGTTGTCGTGACCAACCCTGCAGGACCGCAGCCTGCTGTGACCCCGACAATCCTGTGCTCGGGAACAGTAACAATTGACACCACATTCATGAGTACGGCTGTGCTGGGAGCGACTGGCGCGAGCTGGTCCACTTTCCTCAATGCAGAGAGCTCCACCTCCCCAGGTGAGGGTGATGTTTGATTGTGTGACAGTTCTGTTGTTTGTCCAGAGTCCTCAAGAAGCTGACCTGAGGCTTTTTGTGCCACAGGGGCATTGAACACGCTGAGCTTTGTCCTTCGACCAAGCATCGACCTCGCGGCTGGCCACATGGTGACCATCAGTGGGCTGACTGGCACCCAGACCCCCGACTCCCAACTGACTGTCTTGGGAGCTGGGGCAGCCAGGTTTGGAAGCACGGGATCGTGGACACAGAGCACCGGACAGCTGGTGCTGACGACGGGATTGATTTTGCCTTCTGGGTCGACCACAAACATCAGTGTTGTCGTGACCAACCCTGCGGGGCCGCAGTCTGCTGTGACCCCAACAATCTCGTGTTCAGGACCTGTGGCAATCGACAACACTGCTATGGGTACGGCTGTGCTGGGAGCAGCTTGGTCCTTGAGCACCAGTTHCGAGAGCACCACGTCTCCAGGTGTCGATGCTCGTGTTCTCTGCCTTTTTATGTTTCTGTGGTAAAGCAACCGTTGCGTGGTTATTGGTGTTGTGTGCTTACGCCCAGCGCTGTGGAAGCTGACCTGCCTTGCAGGAGCATTCAACACGCTGAGCTTTGCCTTTCAACCAAGCGCCGACCTCGCCGCTGGCCACATGGTGACCATCAATGGGCTGACTGGCACCCAGACTCCAGACTCGCTGCTGACTGTCTCGGGAGCGGGGGCAGCCAGGGTTGGGAACACTGGCGCGTGGACACAGACTTCTGGACAGCTGGTGCTGACTACGGTGTTGGTTTTGCCTTCTGGGTCGACCACAAATATCAGTGCCGTTGTGATCAACCCTGTGGCGCCTCAGTCTGCTGTGACCCCAACTATTTCATGCTCTGGGACAGTCACAATTGGCACCACGGCCATGAGTGCAGCCGTGTTGGGAGCGACTGGTGCGAGCTGGTCCTCAAGGTTCGGCTCAGAGAGCACCACGTCCCCAGGTGTGTTTGGTGACACATTCCATAGCATGGAACGTGTTGGAGAGGATGAGGTCACCTGACGCTCCCTCTTTCACAGGAGCATTCAACACGCTGAGCTTTGTCATTCGACCAAGCACSGACCTCGCVGCTGGCCACATGGTGACCATCAGTGGGCTGACTGGCACCCAGACTCCAGACTCGCAGCTGACTGTCTCTGGAKCGGGGGCAGCCAGGGTTGGGAACACTGGCGCATGGACACAGAACACCGGACTGCTGGTGTTGACTACGGGATCGATGGTGCCTTCTGGGCCGACGACTGACATCAGTGTAATTGTGACCAACCCTGCGGGGCCGCAGTCTGCTGTGACCCCAACGATCTCGTGCTCGGGATCAGTGACAATTGGCACCACGGTCATGAGTGCGGCTGTGCTGGGAGCGGCCGGCGCGAGTTGGGTCATTCGGACCTGCTCGGAGAGTACCACGTCCCCAGGTGTGTTTGCATGCTCATACAAAGTTGAGAGAAGGCTCTGCTCTGTTGGGTGTTCATCATTTTTTGTGACAGTACACTCACTGTTGCACAGGAGCGTTGAACACGCTGAGCTTTGCGTTCCAACCAAGTATCAACCTCGCAGCCGGCCACGTGCTGACCATCATCGGGCTGACTGGCACACAGACCTGGAACTCGCAGCTAGCTGTTGTGGGAGCAGGGGCGGCGGTGGTTGGAAACACTGCGGCATGGACCCAGGCCTCTGGACAGCTGGTGCTGACAACGGGGTCTGAGGTCCCCGCTCTGTCAAGCACAAACATCAGCATTGTTGTGACCAACCCAGCGCGGCCGCAGCCTGCTGTGACCCCAATGATCTTGTGCTCGGGGACGGTGAAAATTGGAACCACTGCCATGAGTACGGCCATGTTGGGAGGGGCCGGTGCGGACTGGTTGATCAAGACGAACTCAGAGAGCAATGCTTCCCCAGGTGCGCAGACGTTGTTCGCTTCTTGCTTTTGTGAGTGTTCCATTGTATATTTTGCACTGTCGGGTCATCGCGATGCTGGCTGAACCCTCTCTGTGGGGCAGGAGCGTCGAACACACTCAGCTTTGTCTTTCGACCAAGCACCGACCTTGCGGCTGGCCACCTGGTGACCATCAGTGGGCTGACGGGCACCCAGACTCCAGACTCGCAGCTGACTGTCTCGGGAGCGGGGGCAGCCAGGGTTGGGAACACTGGCGCATGGACTCAGAACACCGGACAGCTGGTGCTGACGGCGGGATCAGTGTTGCCGTCTTGGTCAAGCACAGACGTCAGTGTTGTCGTGACCAACCCTGCGGGGCCGCAGCCTGATGTTTCTCCATCAATCTCGTGTTCGGGAGCAGTGGCGATTGGCGCAATGGCTATGAACACGGCTGTGCTGGGAGCGGCCGGCGCGAGCTGGTCCATCAGGATCARCTCAGAGAGCACCACATCCCCAGGTGAGTAGAGTATCCTGTTGTCCAGTTGCCTGATTTCAATTGTCTGTATCATGGCTAATGTACAAGAGTGACCTTGCTGGGGCCCGTATCGCGCTGAATACTCTTTCTTCCTGGCAGGAGCATCAAACTCGCTGATGCTTGTGTTCCAACCAAGCACCGACCTCGCCGCTGGCCACCTGGTGACCATCAGTGGGCTGACTGGCACCCAGACCCCAGACTCGCAGCTGACCGTCTCCGGAGCTGGGGCAGCCAGGGTTGGGAACACTGGCGCGTGGACACAGACTTCTGGACAGCTGGTGCTGACTACAAGATTGGCGGTGCCTTCTGGGTCGACCACAAACATCAGTGTAGTCGTGACCAACCCTGCGGGGCCGCAGTCTGCTGTGACTCCAACGATCTCGTGTTCAGGGGCAGTGACGATTGGCACCACGGTCATGAGTGCGGCGGTGCTGGGAGCGACTGGCGCGAGCTGGTCCTCAAGGTTCAACTCAGAGAGCACCGCGTCCCCAGGTATGCCTTGGTCCCTTCCCTGTTTTGTGTGTCCTAACTTGAGCCATTGTGGCGCAGGAGCATTCAACATGTTGAGCTTTGTCTTTCGACCAAGCACCGACCTCGCGGCTGGCCACATGGTGACCATCAGTGGGCTGACGGGCACCCAGACTCCAGACTCGCAGCTGACTGTCTCTGGAGTGGGGGCAGCCAGGGTTGGGAACACTGGCGCGTGGACACRGRGCAMCGGACAKCTGGTGCTGACWRCRGSRTTGGTGGTGCCTTCTGGGTCGACCACAAACATCAGTGTAGTCGTGACCAACCCTGCGGGGCCGCAGTCTCCTGTGACCCCAAGGATCACGTGCTCAGGAACAGTGAAGATTGACACCACGGTCATGAGCACGGCTGTGCTGGGAGCGGCTGGCGCGAGCTGGTCTACCAGGTTTAGCTTCGAAAGCAGTACGTCACCAGGTGCGCAGGTCACCGCTGTGCTACTGCTGCGTGTGCTCTGTTTGATGTTCCTCTGATGCCGCCTTCTGTGCCGCAGGGGCACTCAACACGCTGAGCTTTGTCCTTCGACCAAGCACCGACCTCGCCGCTGGCCACATGGTGACCATCAGTGGGCTGACTGGCACCCAGACTCCAGACTCGCAGCTGACTGTCTCGGGAGCGGGGGCAGCCAGGTTTGGAAGCACGGGATCGTGGACACAGAGCACCGGACAGCTGGTGCTGACAATGGCGTTACCCTTGTGGTCGACGACTGACATCAGCATTGTCGTGACCAACCCTGCTGGAGTCCAGTCGGCGGTGGTACCAACGATATCGTGTTCCGGGACGGTGGCCATTGGCACCACGGCCATGAGTGCGGCTGTGCTGGGAGTGGCCTCAGGTAAACATTCCTCGCAGAGAGCACCGTGCATTTATCCTTGACTGCTTCCTGGGGCTTTGAGGCTTGGCCTGTCAAAGCCTTTTTTGGTTTGTCACCCACCACCGCGGTCGGGCAGTGTCCCTGTGCCTGCATCAGGTGTTGTGTCTACCAAGCACGGCCTTAGCACACCTGGCTGCCAGTGTTTGCAATTTTGAACCGGTCACGTGACGACACATAGCTACCTGTCGCCACTGTCTACCAGCCAGCTCCGTGTTTAATGGTGTCCCCTGCAGTACCAACAACTGTCCCGACAACGCCAGTGTCCACACTGCCAAACACCACGCCGCCCTCAACCTCTCTCGCGAAAGGTGAGTTCATGTCATTGGCTTAATGATTGCCTGATTTTTGCTGTTCTGTGGCGGTGGGTCTACGAGTCACTGTCATTGCACACCTGGCTGTCAGCGTTTGCAATTTTGTACCAGTCACGTGGCACCACTTTCAACTGCCTGTCACGATTCGGCCACGTGTCTAATCGAGTCCCCTGCAGTACCAACAACTGTCCCAACAACGACAGGGTCCACAATGCCAAACACCACGCCACCCTTGACCTCCCTCGCGAACGGTAAGGTCATGTCATTGGTTTCACCTGATTCTTGCTGTGGCGGTGGGTCTACTTGCACACCTGGCTGTCAGTGTTTGCAATTTTGTACCAGTCACGTGACGACACTTTCAACTGCCTGTCACCATTGTCTACCAGCCGGCCACGTGTCTAATGGAGTCCCCTGCCACCTGCCTCACTGGTGACACGAGGAGTTTCATCCCGAGTTGGTCCCGTGTGCCACTGACCGGTCGTCAACAGAGTGTGTTGCGGGCAAATACAAGAGTGCCACCGGGTGTGCAGACTGCGAGGCAAACAAGTACCAGGCATCACCCGCGCAGACGGCATGCGACAACTGCCCCAGGGATTCGCAGAGTCCACCTGGGAGCGCCGTGTGCAAGTGTAACGCAGGGTACACCGGAGCTGACGGCGCCACGTGCACAGGTAGACCGCAGTCTGCACGACATGTCCCTCCACCTGTTTGCTAATTGCCACGTGCAGCATGCGCAGCAGGAAGGTTCAAACCGGCCCCTGGTGCGGCAGCCTGCACAAGCTGTGCTGCCGGTAAGTTCAAGACCGAGTCCGGTCAGGTGGGCGACACCTGCGGCAACTGCCCTGCCTTCTCGAGCTCTGAGACTGGCAGCGCAACGTGCAAGTGCAACGCAGGGTACACTGGGCCTGATGGCTCTGCGTGCACAGGTGGGTCACAGTCCACCTTGGTCATGTCGTGTGTTTCCTAGTCAGTTTGCTAATTGCCACGTGCAGCATGCGCAGCAGGCACGTTCAAACCAGCCCCTGGTGCGGCAGCCTGCACAAGCTGTGCTGCCGGTAAGTTCAAGACCGAGACCGGTCAGGCGGGCGACACCTGCGACAACTGCCCACCTTTCTCGAGCTCTGAGGCTGGCAGCACAACGTGCAAGTGTAACGCGGGGTACACTGGGCCTGATGGCTCCGCGTGCACAGGTGGGTCACGGTCCACCTTGGGTGTTTCCTAGTCAGTTTGCTAATTGCCACGGGCAGCATGCGCAGCAGGAAGGTTCAAACCAGCCCCTGGTGCGGCAGCCTGCACAAGCTGTGCTGCTGGTAAGTTCAAGACCGAAACCGGTCAGGTGGGCGACACCTGCGGCAACTGCCCTGCCTTCTCGAGCTCTGAGGCTGGCAGCGCAACGTGCAAGTGTGACGCGGGGTACACTGGAGCTGATGGCTCTGCGTGCACAGGTGGGTTGTTTTGTAGTGATAACTCTCCAGCCTTGGACTGACGTACACTTGCAGCGTGCGTTGCTGGCAAGTACAAGACAGGAAGTGGCGCAGGCCCTTGTAGCAACTGTGCTGCCAACACCTACAAGACTGCCACTGGGCTGACAACAAGCACGTGTGACAGCTGTCCCGCCAACGCTGGCAGTGCACCAGGCAGTGGGTCCCCCACCCAGTGCAAATGTGACAAGGGGTATACTGGAGCTGATGGCGGCCCTTGCACTGGTGAGTTCGCTCGCAACATGCACTCGAGAGTTACACATTTTCAAGTGATGTTTTAGTCATTGATTACAAACGGATAATGACCGAGATCTAGATTGACTTCAAAACTGTGTAACCAGTTGTTCTGTCGCCCCTCGAGTCTGGTTTTCGCTGAAGTCCTCTTTTTTTCACACTTCTCACCGTGTGTCACCTTGTTATTGCAACTACCGCACTCAGTCACACTGTATGACTGATCCGATATCTCTTTCAGATATCTGCGCCAGTGACTCATTGCCACCGCCTGACATCACCATTGCTGGGTCGGCAAAGCTCGATCTCCATCGCGGCGCCCCCCGTATTGTCAGTGCTCTGTTCGTCCCTCCGGTGGTGGAGTGCGTTGAGCGTCTTGCTCTGAAAGTGCGCTGGGAGGTCTTGGTGTCCAACGGAACCCGAGTGTTCAGTGTTGAATCCCAGCTTGAGGTGTCTGTGTCTCCGTCGTTGCTTCAGCTCGGGGAGACCGGGTCCCTTCGCCTCACTGCCTGGTTCAGTGCGTTCCCCCAGTCTCCAGCAGTAAGGGAGGTGCTCCTGTACGCTGCTGCGCAGCCCTTGCTTGCCTTGATTCGAGGAGGTTCGCGAACGCATTCAGTGTTGCGCGACCTGGTACTTGAGAGTGGGTCTGTGGATCCTGACCAGTCGCCAACTCCCTTTAGCTGCGAGTGGACCTGCACAGCTCTTGACTCGAACTCGAGATTGTGTCCGACACTGCCGTTGTCACGGCTGTGTAACATCACAATTCCCCGTGTTTCGTTTGTCTCCACGGGGGTGATCCAGATGACGCTGAGGGTTTCAAAAGATGGGCGAAGTGATACGACTACTGCAGCGTTCACGCTGCTTTCTGAGAGGTCGGTCGATGTATCGTTGGACACCCTTTCCGCTCGCAAGATCAGCGCTAATTCACGCTTCTCGCTGCGTGTTCGTGGCGGAGAGCTGTCATCAGGCGTGACGTACCAGTGGAACGTGACCCAAGGCACCACCACTCCGGCCTTCCGTGTCCTGAGTGCTGGTCTTGCATGGGTCGCTGAAGCCGGGTCCTTCCGTGAGGGTGAGACCTACACTGTCCAGTGCTTGGCTTCTGCAGATAACGCCGCTCCCGGGACTGCGTCTGTCACTTTCACTGTCAACAGGGGCCCTCAGGGCGGGCTGTGTTCGGTGAGTCCCACGT
>QUTJ01031356.1:0-11068 GCA_003573635.1 Goniomonas avonlea | reverse complement strand
GAGAGAGAGAGAGAGAGAGAGAGAGAGAGAGAGAGAGAGAGAGAGAGAGAGAGTCATCGAGTGCTAATGACGAATTTTATTATGATCGCCCAGCAATTTTAAAGGTCGAGTTCATTGCCCCGTATGCGTACCCAGCCCAGCCTAGGTGCGACCGCCACCACAGTGACCACGACACCTTGTGCTTCCAAATAGTTAGTAAAAATACACATTCACTTCTCTGGTGTGAACGCAAAGGACAACTTTCGAGTGTGTTCTTTCTCCGGCAAGTACTCCGGGTCCTCTTGAGGCGAGCCATGCGGGACATTGACGTTGACCTCTGTGCGAGGCGCCGGAGGGCTTTCAAGCGGCTGGTCTGGGTCAAACGCCGCATCAATGAGTCCACTCTGCACCATCTGCTCCTCCAGCTCCAGAATGAGCTCCGGTGGCAACGTCATCAACGAGTTCATCACCTGCGCTCGCGTTAGTGTGTTGCCCTGATAAGTGAGCATTACGAGAGATAATACAGTTTGTCAAATCACGTTGATTTCATAACATAGAAATCTGAGTGCACTTCGGCCTGCGTGTGTACACGCGTGACAAAACCGAAGCGGCTTCACTCGCATGAACTCAACTGGATACATCCTGACCAAAAAGAAGAAGGAGACCGCACTCACAACAAGCACACGCGCGAGCACACGCGCATATGGACCGCAGTCCCACCCACGAAAAATCCACACACAAACGCAAAGGCACACACACAAGCACACGCGCATATGTGCTGCAGTCGTCCGTGCAATAGAGGGGGTGAGATCGCACCTGGTCATACTCAGAAACAGTTTGGTCAGAGGTTCTTCTTCCTGGCGCTTGGCCAATTCGCAAGCTCTGCATTCACACGGGTCATTAACTCCAGACACATAAAAGCCACATGGGCACACGTTGTTCAAGCGGCCAGGGCGGCAAAGCCAGCAGAGGCGACAAGACATACCCGCAGTTGAGGAAGGTGCTGTGCCCCTCGGCTCGCGCGGCCTTTCATCAGTGTCCCTTTGGAGTTAGAGTTGGCCACCTGGACTGATCGCTCGAGGGCATCTGTGACTGAGTCGGGGAGTGGAACAATTTCTTCGACAAAACCGTCTGTGTATCGAGCGAGGTTTTCCATCGAATCCTGCGTCGTGCAATGTCTCATGCGACAGTATGGTCCCTTCGCTTTCGTCATCTTCTGTGCACATAATACAGCCTCGATGAGGACAGAGTCTCGAAAATCAACGGCCCGGAGCAGGGTATCGTTCAAAGGCACGGTGGCCATTGCAACTTTTTGTCCGGTAGCTTTCCATGGCTTTGATACCCCTGGAGCTGGTCGTGCAGTAAACACCGATGATTTTTTCCGAGGCTTTGGTTTTGGCACCAGTTCTGGGCTGGGCTGCGCCTGTGTGTGTTGTACAGACACCAACAACCCAGGCTCTACCACAACCGGGGCGTCAAGTCCTTCGCCTGCGTCAGACTGTGGTGCGGTGCGAGGGGGCGTCGCAGTTAAAGGAGTCCATCCTCTCACGCGGTGACGGGTGGATTGCCGAGTCCGGAGCGGACTGCTTCCGGGGCTCCGGGAGGGAGATCGGGAATCGCCACAGCCTCGAATCTCGATACTATCAACAGTTGGAGAGACGGCCGGAGAGTGCTTGTGCTTCGGTGGAGCTTTTAGTGTTGGCTTCTTGGTATTGGTTACAGCAGTTTTTGGAACCTTGATCGGCCGCCGATATTTGACTCGGTCTGAAGTCCGAACTGCTCGACTCTGACAGCCTTCCTTCACCGGAGGCTTTTTCACTGCAGGCAGATATTTGTTTGGCGCAAGATCTTGCTTGAACCAGGGGCTAACCGGTGGAGGCCGACTGACTGGCCTGATCACATCAATTGGCCGAGCGAACAACAGGTCCGGGGTCGAGCCACGAACCTTGCCGATCCGCAGCATTGCCAACCGTTGTCTTTTCGACAATCTCGCTAGCTAACGAAAGATTCTACGTATGAACCGCGACTCCAGTCACTCCACATTATGTATGAACAACGGTACCCAGGGCAGCTGTGCGCCTGCTTTGTCTGCGCCAAGCGCAGGCCAATGCGGCTGCGGCTGCGGGATGGGGCCCGACTGTTGAACGCTAGGGCGTTTCATCATGGTGCGCCCGCACTTGGTCGTGTGGCCGCGCAGAGCCCTCCGGTCATAGCTGCGGATGTCCGCTCTCGAGAGTATTTATTTTCGAGCCTGCCGCTCTTCGCCGTGGCTGAAGCTCAGGAGCAAATGCGCGAGGCCGAAAGCATCCGAGACCACACTCTTCTGATTAGAAGTTTCAATCAGAAGGGGCAGTGGATGCATGCATTGGGCGTTTTGAAAATTTTGGGGCCAGATGCGAACATTGCGCACTTCAACGCCGCTCTCAAAGTGTGCGAGGGAGCCAGGAAGCCAGTTCAGGTCATGCAACTATTGGCAACCATGCGATATTTTGGTGTGATGCCTAATGTTGCGTCATACACTATTGCAATCAGCGCCTGTGCAATGGTGAAACAGTGGGAGAGCGCGCTGCAGCTGCTGGATGAAATGCGCGACGAGGGCTTGGTACCGAACGTTCTCACTTACAATATTGCTTTGAGCGCGTGTGCCAGGGCAGGGCAGCTGGCACATACACTGGACTTGTTGAAGGAGATGCGTGCAGAGGGTATTACACCCGATATTGTCTCCTACAACACCGCCATCAAGGGTTGCGCAGTTGCCGCGAACTGCGAGGTGGCGCTAGCGCTTCTCGAGGAAATGCGTTTTGCGAACGTCAAACCAGACTTAATAACGTTCACGGGTGTCCTTACCGCTTGTTCCAAGAGCGGCAACTGGGAATTGGCTCTGCGGCAGCTGGAGCACATGAAAGAAAGCGGTGTTGAGGCAAACGTGATCACCTTTAACTGCGCTTTGGAAGCATGTTGCCAAGCGGCCCAGGCCGATGCCGCCTTGGCTCTTTTGCCTGAGATGCGGAGGTTGCATATTCGACCAGATTTGGTCTCTTATAACACAACTCTCTTCACATGCCGAAAGGCCGGGAAATGGCGAGAAGCCGTGGACTTGCTCGAGAAAATCCTTCAAAGCGGTTGGGTCCTTCCAGATCGTGCTTCGTTCCAGACTGTCATTTCTGTTTGTGAACAGGCGCAACAATGGGAGAAGGCACTGAGGGTGCTTCATATGATGCGGTGGGAAGGCCTGGTGTCGGCAGAGGAGTCCGACCGCCGCGCGATTCAGCTCTGTAACAAAGGTAGAGAATATTACCCCAATATCTGACTTCACTCACGTTGCTCTCCACGAAATGCACCCTGTGACCTTGACCGGGTCTCCGCACTCGCACGACCTCCTGCGCACCCTCGTACGCTCCCCCGCACTCCCGCACACATCCCGCTCCCCCACACCCCCATACCCTCTCTCGCACACCCACATTCCTACAGCAGATTGACATGTTTCACTGGCATGTGGACACACACTGTGATTATGAAACCAAGATGATATACATTGTGTCTGTGGGCGCGCGCGGGTGTGTACGCGGGCGTGGTTGTACGAGAGTGCGGGTTTGCGGCGATTAACCCCGCCGCGAAAAGCTGTCGCCAGCCGTGTGTACGACAGCAAGCAATCGGATGCAATCGACTTATCGGAGGCCACCGAGTCTCTCGAGGCCTGAATCCACCACGGAGGAGTGCAAGTCGAACTGCCTCAGTAACGCACCGTTGCGGCAGGTGGGCTATGGGAGCGAGCGCTGCAGATCCTGGACGGCATGCGCGCCTCCGACTCTCCTCCCAGCCAGGCGGTGTTTGACGGGGTTCTCAATGTCTGCGCCAACCAGGGGCAGTTGGACACTGCACTGAGACTCTTAGACGAAATGGGGGTCGCGCGGCTGACACCCAGCGTCAAGGTTGTCAAGAACTTGATTGACGCCTGCGGGTACCAGGGGCAGTGGGAGAGTGCCCTCAAGATTCTCGATTTCATTCGAGCCACTAAGTCGCCAGTTGTGCACCACGAAGCACCGTACACGGCAGCAATCACTGCATGTGGGCGCGCGGGGCGCTGGGAGGAGGCCTTGCAAATTTTGGACGAGATGCGGCACGCGAGGCTGGTGCCGACAGCCACGACGTTTAACGCCGCGCTCGTGGCATGTGCGGCTAGTGGCCAGTGTAATAAGGTGCGGAGACCTCGAGATTGAGACACTCGGGTCAGCGTCGGAGGCCTTTGACAAAGCACGCATTGGAGAACGCGCGCGCACACTCACGAACACCCGCACGCTGTGTCCTAATCCGCCACCTTACAGGCGGCTGAAGTGCTTCGATTAATGCGGACAGCGAGAGCCTGGCCTGACGCGACTTCATACCTGAATACGTGAGTGCCGTTTTCCTCAAGCGAGAGTTGCTTAGCTGTGGCGGAGGTGCCCGTTGAGGTATTTGTCTCGGCTGCCGCGGGTTGGTCAAGAAGTAGGCACTAGGTCCAGGACCTGTGGCAACCACTTGCTCGTTGCTCTCACGAAATGGAGAAGCGGAGAAGAGCTGCCCACCTGTGCCAAGGAATAATAGAGAGGTGGAGTTGAGTTTCAACGAAGGGAGGAAGACAGGCCCGAGAGGTGAGGAAGGAGAGAGAGGAAGTATTCCAGCAGGAAGGCAAGGTGGAGGGAGCTTTCACGCTCCAGAGTCATCTCATGAATACGCAACCACCTGCAGAAGTGCACCGTCAATCATTTCTGACGCTTGTGCAGCGCACGTGCGTGCCGCAATCCTGCACCGGACACGGAGCCTGTGACAGCCGCCTTGACGCTGCTTGATCAGGTGCGAGTGCTTGGTCACACTGCCACTTTCCGTTCCCTGTCTCCCTCTCCCTCTCCCTCCCCTCGCCCCCTCCTTCCCTCCCCGTTCCAAGGCGCTCGGAGCCTGTGACAGCCGCCTTGACGCTGCTTGATCAGGCGTCTCCCTCTCTCTCTCCCTCTCTCTCTTCCTTCCTCCCCGCCTTCCCACACTCCTTCCATCTCCCTCTCCCTCCTTTTTGTGTCCTCCCTTCCTCCTTCTCCCTCCCTCCTTCCCTCCCCTTCCAAGGCACGCATGCCGCAATCCCGCACCAGCGGAGCCTGTGACCATGTCGCTTTCGCAATTTTCCCTCCCTCTCTGCCTGCCCACCTGCTCACCGCGTCTTGAAGGAGATGGCACTCTCCCCTCGCCGTGACAGCACTCCTTCGCAAAAGATTGGGCAACGCCTTTTTTTGCGTCCTCGCATCTGAAATGTGCTCACTTTGCCTGTCTGCAGGTGATGGGTCTGTGCAAGCACAGCGGTGCCCCACGCGGCACGTACCTGGCCTTCAACGAGCTTCTCGACTCGCTCGCTCTCAGGTCCCTTTCCGTTGCTCTTCGAGCGGTGCGAGTGTCGCTGGCCGTTGGGGTCTATGGAGACTTCGTTAAGCCCGTCCCTGTGGCAGTTGGGACTGCCACGTCAGTGGCTGTGTCAGACAGGGCCCCGGCGGGAGAGCGGGTGGGAGAGCGAGGGGTGGCGGCAGTGGGTGCGAGGGAACCACAGGGAGACGGCCTCTTTGACGCGTTTGAGATCTATGTTGGCACTGGGCGCCAGTACGCGCGCCGTGTGACCAAGCTACCCAACAACCCCGGTTCGGAGCTACCGGAGGGTGTGAGCGACAAAGACGTTCTCGACCTCGTGAACGAGGCGACGCTGGACCTCAGGCTGTTCTCACCACGCGGAGCGTGTGTCGCGGTGTATTGGTGGCTGACGTCACTCGTGGTCTCTGCGGGGCCTGTGCCCCCGCGTTTGACCGTGAGTGTCCCTGGCGTCTCCTCGCTCGGCGACGGTAGTGCCGGTGTCGATGGTGTGAGCCTCCCAGCTGGCAGTGGTGAGGCTGGTAATGGTGAGGCTGGTAGTGTTGGCGGCGGTGGTGGTGACGACGGCAGCAGCGATAGTGTGGGGACTGCCGATGTGGACGTAGCGAGTCAAGTCCTTGACGGCTCTGCCACTGCGATGGCCCAGGTTGCTGTCACAGAAGGTGGCAGAGAGAAGGCTACTCTGCCTGAGGTGAGTGTGAGCGATGCGGTCGACAGGATGCTGTCGCAGCTGCATGCGCCATTGGTGGACCGTGACCTGACTCAGCCACTGGGCTCCACCAACGTCAGACTTTTTGTATTGGACGGATCTAAGTTGGCGGAATTTGTCCGCACGCTGCCGTCAAAGCTCAGTGTGAGCTGGTTCGGAAATGAGCCCGAATCTTGATGCGACTATCACATGCAGCTGGGCGAGTCACGAAGTAAATATGACTCACGTGCGCGTTTCATCACTCACCTCTGGAAAAGGTGTGTTTGTGATCAATTTACTTTTAGAGTGGGATTTTGTCACAGAGCTTCTGGCACAAGCTTGGGCTCGTGGTTTTGGCGAGGATCCACTCGTCCCTCTGCGGATGCATTTCAGCGACAGAAAGAGCAGTCAAAAGAGCAACATCGCACCTCGCTTTTACACTGATCAGATTGGGATACCGCCTCATTGAAGGCCAGCAAGAAGTCAAGTTGGGTGTCCTTGCTGTCTCCGACCGTTGTGATGACTTGCGATTGCAGTTGTTGCGATCGCAATCTGCAGGGACATCAGGTGGGCCAACGTGACTGCAACTCACTGCAACTGCGGTTCTGTTAGGCGAAAATAAAAACGTGATCGGTTCACTACCTTCATGTAGAGACGCATCAGCTGTACTTTCCCCTGGTCCGACGCGTCGGGAGCAACGAACACCACAATGTACAATCTGACCTGAGTGTCAAGAGCAAACCTAGTTGACGGGCAAATACCGTGTTGCAAAGGCTGCTGTTCCTACTTGAATCTTTTTCATTGCCATTTCCAGCCAACCTGGTCCACTGCTTGCCGACAGAACGAGCGAAACAATGAATATTTTTTTCCCGGGAAACACATAATCAGCAGGCACATCCTCGACTTTGACCTTGAAACCCTTCTGCTCCAGCAGACAACCAACACTGGAACAAGCTTTTGACACAATGAGTACTTCCTTTTTCTCATCCGGCCGTGCCATTCCTGCTACTGTAGGGCTGGTCAGTCCCAAGTCGGACTTCTTCTTGGCTGAAGATTTCATCACCAAATTTGGACGGCGTTAGTACTACGGTACCGGTACCGGTACCCGGTAACATGGACGGTAGTCGACCTCCACAGGCAATACAGGAGCAGACACCCTCTGACAATAGCAATAAAGCTTAGGGAGAGTTTTCACCCTCTGTATTCAAACAACAGGCCTCAACAGTCTCGTGTTAATGAGTTCCTCGGTGCACTCTTATGCTCTCGCGTTCCTTCGCCAGCATTCTTCGATGCTTGACAACTAATTCCCGTACTCTCCAAGCGAGGCAGTTGTCACCATGTCAAAGACACACACACACACAGAGAGAGAGAGAGAGAGTCGTTCAGCAGCCACAGTTCGAGAGCGGAGGGAGGGAGAGCAACAAAATACCTCTGAGTGGAAATTGAACCCATTTGGGTTCTGACAAACTTACGAGTCAAAACTGACAGTCGCACTCAGAACACAACGAACAGCAACGTCAAGTCTGTATGGCATCTCATATCAAGTCAACAGTAGTCCAAAACACCGCAGGCCTTGGCTTGTCTTAGGCAGATAAAGTTAAAGGTCTCAGCATAGACCATGAATAAGTTATGGAGGTGTGGTGCTTGCACATGTCTCAAGCGTCCAATGTTTGTCGCATGCAGTCATCTGCACTGAGACAAACACATCTCACAGCCTGTGCCCGCACGTCCACCTGCATTATAAAGCAGCGCGGAGCAATCACAACGGATGGGTATCGTCATCATCCAGATCCGCGTAACTGCTGTCGCGGCCGGACAAGGCCATGTACCCTCTTCGACGATAAAACCAAACTGCACTCACCGATAAGGCCGCGAGAGCAGCGAGAACCACCAAGACTTCGGGCCAGGACATTACACTTTGTTTCCGAATCACGTGAGCAGGAATCATATGAGGATGAAGGACCGTTGGGTGCAGCCGGCTTGGGATGTGTGGTGGGACGACTGCGTGACGCGGATGAGCGCGTGCTTGGGAAAACGTTGGGAGTAAATGAGTGCATGCAGCGAGGAGTGAAAGCAGAGACAAGGGGAGGGGGGGGGAGTCTAACCTTTGAGCTGCGAAGAAGCATATGGCCCCTTCAAATGCTGCTTCGGTGGCCCAACAGCCCGTTGGAACGGGTCACCAAAATTCCCAAACATGTGCGTAGTATCTTGCAAGGCGTCTTGGGCACCCGCGAACATGTCCTGTTCAGCCTTTTTGTATTGCTTGCTGTTTTTGTTGCCTTGATCCTGGAATATAACAGCGGCATCTTTGGCCATTTTGGTCATCGCAGTATTGAGTTTCTGCTGGTACTGTGAATCTTCACCTCCAAAAGCGTCATCGAAAGCGTTTTGAAGGGCATCAGCTTGACCTGCATCAAACTTAAGACGAGGCCACATCACTTCGTTCCCTCACCTTGCTGCATTCCTGCACCAGCCTGGTTCTTCTGCGCATCCGCGTTCCCATTGGCAGGTACAACGTAGACCTGCTCCCATTCCATGGGAATTCCACCAGACTCTTGGGCACTGGGAATCACAGGGGGCTTCTTCCCAGCACCTTTCTTGCCCGCATCAACACTAACGAGAAGGATCACAAGAATGACACCAACGATCCGAGAAGAATACATTCGTCAGAGCATCCAAAGGGCATCCAGAGGACGCTGTGTCAAGGTCATGTGGTTATCTGATCTCAGTCCGTATCGTCTTTACGCTAGTGACAAGGCCCATGGTGGCTTGCGTCGAGTGTTGCTAGTTCACACCAGGACCTAGAACTGTAGGCTTTGATGTCGTGGGGTCGACAGCGACTGGTTCAATATGTTGCTTCGCGACTTGAGGCGTTGCTTGGGTCGTACCTCGAAGGAATTTCAGCCGAGCAGCTGAATCTGCAGCTCACCGGCGGTGAGTCATCGCCGCCCGGCGATTTTTTCTTCTGACGTATGACCAGGGAAACTGGAGCTACACAACGTACGTTTCAAGCCAAATGCACTGGCACAACTGAAGTTCCCTGCTACAATTGAGTCTGGTTCGTAGTTGTGCGATGAGTTCGCTGCGCTCACCGTCCTGCAGGCTCAGTCGGGACTCTCTCAATCCAGGTGAATATGTTCAAATTTTGGTGCGAGCCATTGGTCGTCACCCTGGGAGATATCGATATTGTTCTGGTGCCTCTGGCTGCCCAGGACACAGAGCGTGACGAAATCGAACTGGAGCGGGTTCGTCTGTGGAAGCAGGATCAGGTACAGGGCCTGCTGGACGAGGCCAGGCGCGACGAGATCAGAAAGTTGCAGGAAGAGGGCAACGGTATATTTGCTTGCGTTTTCAACCAAGTTTTCACACTTCACAGAACAACCAGAAGCAGCCCCTGGACTCGTGTCTCGAATGGCCCAACAAATCAAGAGCAACTTGCAGCTTCACATCAACAATGTCCGGATCAGCTATCGTGACAAGCGGCAGTCAGTGCGTTGTACCCACATTGTTGATGCCTCTGAGCACTCCGCAGGGTGGATCCGTGTGTGGGATTCACGTTCATAGTTTGTCGGCCGTGTGTGCGGACGAGGACTGGCAGCCTGTTTTCTCGAATCAGGGAGGGGGCAATCGCAAGGTATGTCCACCTTCCGTTATGTTGGCATTGTCGTTTTTGCTACCTTGCAGTTCTAACCGTACACGCAGATGAT
The DNA here is from genome assembly GCA_003573635.1 of Goniomonas avonlea. Taxonomy (NCBI): domain Eukaryota; class Cryptophyceae; order Goniomonadida; family Goniomonadaceae; genus Goniomonas; species Goniomonas avonlea. Next base: position 1,306 of record QUTJ01031356.1, on the reverse strand, counting down.
CGAGCTCTCACGCTTCTATGCATTCGTCGCCCCATTACAGGATGACCAGACGGGAGACCCCGATTGGGTAAGCGCGTTAACTTGATTTGAGCATTGCTGGACTTCGTTCTTGGCAAGCAAAGCATCCTATTGTGCCGTCTCCACACACTCATGCGCGACACCACAGCCTGCGCGGCACTCGGTCATTCGCCCAGTCTCGGCCTCCGTACGCCTCACAATGAACGATCCTGGCACGGAAGCACCGGAGTACAGTGCCGCCGTGGATGTTCATGAGATCCAGTTGGCCCTATCTCGACAGCAGTACCTTCGGCTCAATGCTGTCATGGATGAGGTGTCTCAGTACCGAGCTCACGCCGAGCTTTGGTGCTGGCGACCCCAGGTAATGAGGTTTCCTGGTCTGAAGACTAGGATGTCTTAATCCTTGTGCTGTCTGACATGCGTCCAATCCCGCACTTGTGTCCAATTCTCGTACGTAAGCAAGTGCGAGGTGTTCAGCCAATATCTGTCTGTCTGTCTGTCTGTCTGTCTGTCTGCCTGCCTGTCTGTCTGTCTGTCTGTCTGCCTGTCTGTCTGCCTGTCTGCCTGCCCTGTCTGTTGGAGGGCGCGCTTTTCAGGCCCGCACTGTGCTCCGAGTCCGTCCGTCTGTCCGTGTGTCTGGATGCAACAAAGGCCGTTTGCGGTCGAGCACGACACTGACGCGAATCCACAGTGTCCGGTCAAAGCTGCTCCACGAGCATGGTTCGTGTACGCTGTCCGGTGCGTGCCATGGTTGCAAGAAACCCTCGTGACTGTCCTAGATTCGTGGCTGTCTTCCAGAAGCATCGCTAGATACACCCGCCTTCTCGTCAGCTCTAGATACATTGTGATCCAGCACCAAGTGGCGTGTGGAGAGTAGACCAGGATCGGAGTGTACCGCCACGTCGCTGCACCGTGATCCAGCACCGAGTGTACAACGAGGTCTCTGCGCACGTACAGACGACAAGGTGACACTCCGACCCCCGCAGCTGCACCTTGGAGCAGATGCGCCAGCGTCGCACGGCCGAGCGCCGGCTGCAGGACTACACAACTCTGTACGCGAGCTGCTATGGCGACGGCCTCTCGCCGCCAGAGGACTGGCAAGCGCTCACGCAGCTCCAGAACTCCTTCTCAGTCGAGTCACTGTTTCGAGCGCAGCAGGCCGCGATTGTTGCGATTGCTGCTGCCGCCGCAGCAGCGGCGGCGGCCCAAGGCGGTGCCGGTGAGACTCTCCCTCTCTCTCTCGTGAGACTCTCCCTCTCTCTCTCTCGTGAGACTCTCCCTCTCTCTC
>QUTJ01031355.1:0-11054 GCA_003573635.1 Goniomonas avonlea | reverse complement strand
TCCGATTCTAGCAGCGGCACTGCGCCCGGCAGTACCCAGGGTCACACCCACGACCGTCACGCTCGCAGCACCCGACGACGGCCCGTTGGTCATGACCATGCTGCTCAATGTTGGCGCGTTGTAGGAGTGCAGGTTGCTTCGGCTCCACAGACGCCGGATTACTGTTGCACCTATGCCAAAGTGCGTCCCGAATCCACCGTTAGTCTTGGCTGTGAAGGCAGTGTCGGAGATCCACAAAGTTGACTCGATGGTTGTTTCGCCAAGTCGCAGGCTCTGAGAACACCCGAATCCAAAGCTGATGCCCAGAACTGTGACACTGGACACTCCCGTGGTCGGCGCGTTAGCAGCGGTTAGTCCTGTCACAATTGCAAACTCCGCAATGCTCCAGGTAGCAGTCATGCTGCCTGTCTTTGTGCCAACCGTGGCGCCCAGTGTCAATGCCTGCACCAAGCCCATCACACCCTTGCCTCTGACAGCGGTCTGTGAAGTCCACGCAGTCGCCTCGCAGGCGGTACTTCCAATCCGACCCAGCCCGCTGCGTGAGCCTGACCCAAAGTTGGAGCCAGCAATAGTCACGCTGGTGCAGCCAGTTGACGGGGAATTCGTGTTCACCATACTGCTGACCTCTGACCAATGATAAGACAAACTTGCAGTCGAGGAACGCTGGTAACCCCCGGCAGTAACCGCACAAGCGAGCCTCTCACCTGTGCCAGCAGGGGTCCTACTGGTGATGGCACTGTCAGCCGTCCACAGGGTCGATTCAATCCCAGTCGCACCGCTCTGCACTGCCCCACTGTAATGTGGACGTCCAAGGGCCGACCCCAGTACGGTCACACTGGCAGCGCCTGTGGTGGGATTGTTGACTGCACGCGTTGACGTGACAGAGGGTGCGTTGTAGCTTGTCATCGAGAGCGAGGTGGCGACATCCACGCTGTGAGTGACGGCGACCTTCAATCCCAGCGTCCTTGTGCCAGCCTTGCACGACACGGCGCTCTGTGAGACCCACATGGTTGCCTCCCCTCCTGTCCCGCTCACTCGCACACGGGCCGATGAGTCTACGGACCCGACCGCACTCCCGAGGAGCGTGACAGTGGTCGCTGCAGTGGCAGGTCTGTTGCAAGCCACTATACTGCTGGGTCCAACAGGTGGGTTTATGGTGAAGCCAAGTGACAGCGTAGCCGGCGCAAACGATAGGGTGGCCACCAGACTCGAAGAAAGATGCTGGGCTCCTGGCGCCAAGCATCTCAGGCTGCTGCCCGAGGTCCAGTCTGTGGCGCGACCTCCAGTGCTCTGAATGCGACCGTGGCAGGAACGGGCGGCGACGCCGTGTCCAACGAGGGTCACACTGATCGCCGCTGTGCTTGGCGAGTTGACTGGCACAGCGCTGCTCAGGACCGGGAGGTTAGCCGTGAATGCGGCTGTCAGGCTGCTTCCCTGCTGCACGAGACTGGCGCACACCGAGTGCAGCCGCAAGCTTCCACCGCCTTTGCACCGCAGCGAGCTCTCGGACGTCCACAGCGTGGCCTGGCACTGGGTGTCAGCAATGCGGCTGCGCCCGGAACCAAATAGACCAGTGCCTGAGCCGACGATGGTGACACTCGCCGCGCCCGTGGCTGCGCAATTGCTGACCAAGACAGAGCTCTGGTGCGCGCTGCCGGCTGCCAATGTCCAAGCGAGGGTAACGGTGCCGAGCTGGTGGGATGCTGTCACGTGCAGACACCGGCGCGCGCCCACTCCAGCACTCGCTTTGCACGTGATGCTGCTGTCGGAGCCCCAGGGCGACGAGGTGGCCACGGTCCCGCTCAGAGGCACTGCGGGTGAGCGAAACGTCGTCCAGGCAAGGTTCACTCCCAAGACTGTCACGGAGGTCGCTCCAGTCACGGGTGCGTTCACGGTGGTGTGGCCACACGGCGCAACCGCATCTGTGCTCCACAGTGCCAAGGTAGTCGCCGCCTGCTGCCACGTTGTCACTTCCAAGCGACGGCTTGCGTGGTGCGACGTCGCCGTTCGGCAGCGAACACTGCTGTCAGAGGTCCACAGAGTGCTCTCTGACAGCGAGTGACCCGACCGCACTTGGCTGCTGTAGCCACGCAGGCCGACAGTCGTCCCAACAACGGTCACACTGGCACTCCCCGTGGTGGGCGCATTGGAGCGCACCACCGCGCTCACTGTCACGCCCAAGGTGAACAAGCTCGTCGCACTCCGCGGATTGAGCACCAGTGTCACGGCACAGCCGAGACGTGAGCTCGCGGAGGCCAGGGACCGTACTCGCATGGATGTCGTTGAAGTCCAGGCTGTCGCTGCCGAAGCGGTTCCTCCGATCCGGGTTCCCACGCTGTGGCTGGCAAACCCGACGCCGACAACTGTAACGCTGGACGCGGCAGTAGTGGGGCCATTGGTGGTGACAATGCTGCTGGGTGCGACGGTGTTGAAGGAAACCGCGCCGGGGAGGCTGGTTAGGTGCTGCAGCAACGACGCAGTCAAGGTAAGTGCCAGCGCCCCGCTGCTCGCCTTGCAACAGAGAGTCGAGTCAGAGGACCACAGTGTTGCGCCGCAGGATGTCCGGCCCAGGCGGACAGTCACAGAACGAGGTGTCAAGCTTGCCCCAGCAACAGTCACACTCAGCGCCCCCGTTGCTGCGGCGTTCGAGACCACAGCCGAGCTTGCAGTTTGCCAAGAGTAGCTCCATGCAGAGCTCAACGTACCGAGACATACATCAGACGTCACACTCAGCGAGCGATTTGAGTGCTGGCCGCGCCCAACCTTGCAAAGCAGCGACGTTTGCGACACCCACGCCGATGCCGCAAAAGCGCTCTCTATCCGCAATGCTGGGGACACACAGTCCATGCCCAAAGACACCCCGATAACCGTTACACTCACACCGCCCGTGCTGGCGCTGTTGCCGCGAGTCACAGCACTCACGACGACTGGCGAAATGAACGCTTTCGACAGTGTACCACCCGTCTGATGCACGACGGTGGTGGTGAAGGCAAGGCTGTGCTGAGGAACGCCGGAGGCGGGGCGTGCTGACACGCTGCTGTCGGACACCCAGATGGTGGTCGCCGACGCAGTACCAGCACCTCTTGTTGTCACGCTGGCATCAGTGCGGGCGACACTCGAGCCGACGAGAGTGACGCTGGCAGCACCAGTGCTGATAGGGTCGGGATACAGGGCACGCAGTGCTGGCTCGTTGTAGCTGAAGGCCAGCGTCTTCGAGCCCTGGCCAACAACTGAGATGGTCACGCGACACGCAGCACCGGCGCCGGCGGCAGGGCGACACAGCAGACTGCTGTCACTGCGCCACGCGGATGCTTGGCAGACGGTGGAACCCAATGTTCCTCGGACACTGCTGCGACTGTTGAAGGCATTGCTCCCAACGACGGTGACACTGACCGCCCCTGTTGCTGGCTCATTGGCTGGCTTTACCAGCATACACGCTGCATTGTCATGGCTCCACGCGGCCACCATGCTTCCCGCCACCACCGCGAGCGTTGTGGAAACCTCCAGGGAGTGTTCGCTGCCTGGCGGGTGGCGAGCGACAACGCACGTCTCGGCAACCCACACCGTCATTCGAGCGGCGGTGCTCCCGAGTCGAGCCGCAGCGGTGTAGGCCACGTGGCCCATGGAAGAGCCAAGCACAGTCACAACTGCAGCGCCGGTTCTTGGGGCATTGGATGTCGTGACAGACGACACTCTCGACCACGTCGCCAAGCTTGAAGTCCACGCGGCCCCCATGGACGCTGTTGGGCCGACCGTCACTCCAACTATAGACTCCCGGCTGACTCCTGCGGGACGCTTGCAGCGCACCGCCGTCTCCGCTGTCCACACTGTGGCGCCACCTGCACTGCCGCCGGCGCGACCCACCATTGAAAAGTCAGCCAGCCCCATGCCACTGCCAATGACAGTGACGCTTCTCGCCCCCGTGGGCGCCGTGTTGCGCAAGACCACGCTGCTGACTCCGGCGTCCGAGGTGAAAGTCCTCGACAGCGTGCCGCTTGATTCGCTCAAGGTGACACTGACCAAGACGTGGGTTCCAGCAGCGCTCGAGAGCTTGGCGACCAGGGAGCTCTCAGAGGCCCAAGCCGTTGCTTCACTCGCAGTCGCGACCGCCCTGACATCGAAACTGCGAGCGAGTGCGCCAAGGTTGCGACCAATAACGGTGACGCTCGCAGCCCCGGTGCCTGCGACATTCTGATTGGCGTGGATGGCAGCTGGGGCATCAGCGTCGAGCACCGCGAAAGGGTCTCCAGAGCTCAGTCCGACTGTCGCTGACACGATGAGGGCTGTTCCCGCCGCAGGGCTGGCCTTGCATTTGACAGCAGTGTCTGAGGTCCACGCTGACAGCTCACAGCCGCTCCCGGCGACACGAGAGCGTCCGGTGAAAGAAGCAGAGGCCCCGAAGGAGACTCCCAGCACAGTCACAACAGCAGCACCCGTCGCGGGCACATTGAAGCCAACCACACTGCTCGGAACGACAGCGTCGAAACTCCATGCCCAGGTCAGAGACGAGCAGGACGAGACTGAGGTTGCCAGGAGCGGCAACTGGGATCGCGCTCCGTACAGCAGCTTGCAATGGACAGAGGTCTGTGACCACCAGCTAGACGCCGCGCTGCTACTCGCACCAACGCGTGCTCTCAAGGAGGAGGGTGTGGTCCCAAACCCAAGACCAATGACCGTTACGCTCAACGCGCCAGACGAAGCCCCGTTGGTCAACACCGTGGAGCTTGGGACACCATGAGGGTAGCTCCACGCTGCAGTAACTGTGGAGCGAGTGATGAGTGTGGCGGTTAGCGCGAGCCCAAGGCGCACGCCGCCGCAGGCCTTGGCGCCCAGCGAGCTGTCAGACACCCAGGACGCTGTCTCTGCCGAGGACACCGAGAAGCGCAAGGCTCCACTGTGGCTTGATAACGCGAAGCTCGCGCCAAGCACCGAGACACTTACGGAGCCTGTTCCTGCACCGTTCATAACAGAAGCGGCAGCGACGGCCAACCGGTCGAAAGTGACCGCGCGCGACACACTCCCTACCCTGAGCCCCACAGTCGCCGCAACAGCTGGGCTCGACAAGAACCCAGAAGCAGGGTGACACACAACGGCAGTGTCGGACACCCAGACAAAGGACGCGCTGGCAGTCCCACCGACGCGGACGCTGCTTGAGACGTGCACTTGAGCAAAACTGCTTCCCAACACAGTCACCGCGGCACTCCCCGTACTGCCCTGGTTGGTGCTCGTGATCCCGCTAGTCATGGCCCCAGCATAGGTCCAAGCTGACATCACAGTGCCAGCATGCAGCGCCACGGTCGCCGCAACACTCAACTGCACCCCACCAGCAATCGACTTGGAAGTAACCGAGGTGTCCGAAACCCACGCTGTCACTTCGAAGGCGGTCCCTCCGACCCATGACAGAGGTGAGTAGTCCGAAATCCCGAGGGATTCGACCAGTATTGTGACCCTGACCGCACCCGTGGACGGCCCGTTGACAACCACGGCCCCACTGGCAGTCACCAGAGTTGAATTGCAGAGTGCAGTAACCGTGCCGCTTGCCGCCCCCACAGTGACGACCACATCTGGGCGCTGGGTCAGCATTGCAGCGGACTTGCAGCTGACCGCAGTGTCCGAGTACCAGTGGTTGGGAACGCTAGCGCTGTGCCCGACGGCGACAGAAGCAGAGTAGTCCTGCGCGCCCAGGGACACACCGACCATCGTCACCACGACAGCGCCGGTACTCGGAGACTCGACACGCGTTGTGCGCGGGACAGGAGCGTCGACCGACACGGCCTGGGACAAGGAGCCGACCAAACGCGCGCTCGTCACAGAAACTCCCAAGATGCTCACGCCTGTGGGAGCGTGGCAGTGGACCGACGTGTGTGACACCCACGATGTTGCTGAGCAGGCTGTTGCGGCGACGGCTGCCGACTGTGTCGTGTAAGGAGCCATGACTCGCCCCAACAGAGTGACGCTCACAGCTGCAGTAGCGGCGTAGCTGGAGACAACAGATTCGAGCACCTCCACATGGTTGTAGCTCGTGACTGCCGAGACGCTGCAGGTCTGGAGCACAGTCGACACTGTGACACGAAGCCACGTGTTCGGTGCCCCTGCCGGCTGCCTACAGCGGAGTGCGGAATCCGAGGTCCACACCGTTGCGGCGCAAGCAGTGGCGCCTAGCTGACCTTTGCTGCTCCAGTCCCAGCCCACGTTTCGCCCAACAACAGTCACACTCGCCGCCCCCGTGGCAGGCGAGTTGGCTCTCACGCTGGAAGAGGCGAGAGGCGCGTTGTACGAGCAGGTGGACGACAACGATGCGGTGGAGGGCCAGAAGGTGCTGTTGCCTCCCAGTCCGCCATGCAACGACGCCACCACGACAAGGCGGCCGAGGCCGTGACTTCGCTTCAGCATGAGCGAGGTGGAGGAGGCCCACTGCGACGTCTCGCACGCGGAGCCAAGCGATGGCTTGACGGTGCAGCCCTTCATGCCAAGGTTGGTCCCGATCACTGTCACGCTCGTCGACCCAGTCAGAGGGCCGTTGGAGTGCAACAGTGCGCTGAGAGCCGCAGGCCAGAAGGAAAAGGCAGATTTGGCGGTGGCAACAAGGGCACCAACTGTGACAGAAGCGGCGTGCTCCGAGCCCGAGACCCGACTCAATTTACACACCAAGGAGGTCTCGGTCGTCCAAGAAGAAGTTTCGCACGCCGTCTGCCCAGCCCGCCCGCGGCTCGACATGCCAAGGCCGACACCCAGCCCAACCACTGTCACGCTCGTGGCCGCGGTTGGCACAGTGTTTGTCCCAGAGAAAACCGCACCGCCCACAACCACGGTGTCGAACGAAAAGCTGACCGTTAGCGTGGGGTGTGAGCTCAGTACGGTAACCACTGAGCGTAGAGCCGTGCCTCCCACACGGGGTACACGGCAGAGCACGGCGGTGTTGGACACCCACCGAGACCCTTCACACACGGTACGGCCAAAAGCGGCAACGACAGAGTAATCTTCGACGTTGAACTCCAAACCGTGCACTGTGACGCTCACACTGCCGGTGCCGGGGCCGTTGGTCCGCACAGGCTGCAAGAGAAAACTGGCGCCGCCAAATACCCTTGCTTGGTGCACTCTCGCCAGCATTGGTTTCTCGTGGATCGGCGACGGCCCATGCGACTTGGTGTCGGGGACCGCGATGGTGGGTGTCAGCAGCAGGCGGGGCATCGCGGGGTTGCCTAGCGTCACGTCCACCATTGTGTCTGCGTCTGATGGCACTTGCCGGTCTGGCGCAACAGTCAGGGTCAGGCTTCCACTGGCCTGGAGCCAGCTGGCAACGTGCCCAAACAGCTCGCTCCCGGGGCCACCGACAGGGAGAGAGTGGTTGTCGGGTGTCACGCTGCGCGAGAGCGTCTTGATCACGACCTTGTCCCCTGCGGGCAGCGGCGTGCTCGGCCGAAAAATGAACCGAAGTGTGTTTGGCTGTGCCAACGCGCGGGAGCCATCAAATGCCATGGCAATGTCCCAGACACCAGTGCCACCCAGCACCTTCTCCTCGGAGGTCCTGACTGCCGCGGGAATGGGGCCGCTGGCGGCAAGGGACACCGCAACAGGGAGTTGGCCTCTCCCGTCAGGGTTGACGAGCGTGAACTCGACCACAGTCGCCCGCATCGCAGGGACTTGCTGGCCAGCAGCAACCGTCAGCGTGAGGACTCCGGTCGACATCCAGGCACCTGACCCGGCAAACGCAGCCGCAGATGCTCCTGAGAGAGGCAGGTGTGTGTTGTTGCCGGTGTTGCTGCCGCTGAGGCCAGACACCGTGATGATTGATCCAGATACTAATGTGACAGCCGGGATCATAGTGACGGTGATGGTGTTGTTGGCCAGCGTCCGCCTGCTGGACTCGGACACAGTCAGGTTGGTCCAGGTGGTGAGGCCGCTCAACACGGTGCCGTGCACCGGCTGGTCCAGTATCTCAGAGGGGCCGCGGGCTGAGATGAGCGGCGCAGCAGGGATAATGCGCTCGGTGCCAGGGTTGCGAATCGTGAACGACACTTGGGTCAGGGAGTCATTGCGAACAGTGTGGCCCGATGCGACGGTCAACAGGAGAGTACCTGCCGCGAATATCAGCACAAAGTAATATTGGGGATCACAGAATTTCAGTTGTCTGCGCTCGACGAACTGTAAGAGCCACTGTCCGTCACGCACAATCATTGATGCACGCAAGATTCTACGCGACGAATCTTGCCCTGGAAGTTGGTGTGCAAGCCTCGAAGCTGACTGAGATACACACCTGGCTGCTGAAGCCATGTGGCTGTCCCGCCAAACACCGCAGCATGCGGACCAGACAGGGGAAGTGTAGCGTTTGGTGAGAGTGAATCAACGAGCCGAGTGACGTTTACAACTGTCCCAGACATCAGTGACGCCACTGGTGTTAGTTCCAGCGTAATTTGGTTCGCAGCGCCATTGATGACGGTGGACTCCCGGATGTTGGCAACGCGCATGGTCGTGTAACAGAGTTTGCCAAACTCAAATTGTGCCGAAGCCAGGCACGCAGGGTCGACTCGGCCGGGGATACGAGGGTCAGAATGGCTGTAGCCTGCGTTGCATGAGATGGTGACGCGCTGAGCCTCGTAGCGCTCGCTGGATGGAGTGACGAAAGCGTTTACCGGTGGTGTGTAGGATCCACATACCGCTGCAGCAGTGCGAGTTAATATGTCCTGCCACTCACTCGCTCGCTCACGCTCACACCCACATGCCCTCGCTCACACACTCTCTCCTTCACGCATCCACTCGACTCACACCCTCTCTCGCTCGCTCACTCGCTGACCACAACATGATGTGAAGATCCGGATCCACGATGCGACAACGTTTGAGCACATCATTGTTCGATTCGAAAGACGCCCTTACCGAGACACTTCTGCTCGAGGCTCACAAACCTCTGAGGCATCTGGCAGGGGCAGCGGCTGATGCCAGCCACCTGGTCACTGACACTGGAGACTCGGATCATCCCAGTATCGCTCCAGACGTAGAGTCCAGCTGAGGTCCCAACAAAGACCGAGGATCCTGAAAGCAAGTCAGGACTGAGCGTTCAAATTTGGGGGATACCTGAGACCAGGAGCGAATGCACTGTGCTGGAGATCGTGCTAGTGATCCCCAACCTCAGCGCTTTCCATGTGCTCGAGCTCTGGTCCCAGTGCCCAATATTGCAGATATTTCCTGCACAAAAATGGCCACCAACGTAAACACCTCCCATGTGGTCTGGAGCCAGCGCGTACACCAGCCCTCCTGGCGAGATGGCTCCAACACGAGTCCAATTTGCTGCTCGTCTGTTCCAAGAGGCGAGTGCAACCGCTGTGAGCCCTCCCGCTCGGACAAAACCACCACCAGCATACACAGTCAAATGGTCGGGCGTCGTGGCAAGTGCATAAACTGGTCCCGGTGCGCCCTCACTCGATTCACAGCCAGCGCCAAGAGCGTTCCAGCCAGGAGTTTCAGAATCAGTTCCCGCTGACCAATGAGCAATCCCTTGCAGTGTCACACGAGACGCACTACGCGTGAAGCACCCGCCGGCAAAGAAGTCAAGAGCCATTCCCAGAGTGTGGCCCGAATGCAAAAACGTGTGCCCATCGGCGAGGGCATAGACACAGGACGGAACGAGAGGAGATGCGACAGGAACGATCACATTGTTGCTGTACAAGAGAAAATGCATCATGCTTCCACCAAGCAGCACAGTCTGATCATCATCCCAGGCAAGGACCGCGCGCACAGTACCCCTGATGGTACTCCGTGAAGTCGTATTAGAGAGTTGCGCAGCAAGGCCAGAAAAGCCACTCGGGTCCACCAGACTCTCAAAACCTGCAATAATAACATTTTGTTTTCCACAATTTGAGGTTGTGGCTCTGCTTCCGCTTGGAAACATATTCGAAACGGGGTGGAGTTCGCATTGGCTCGTGGCATTCGAACCGAGGGGGAAACTGCAGACCTCCCTACCATGGGTCACCACAACCCCTGCGATGCAGTCAGGACAAAACTTAAAACCAAGGATCTCACCATGGTCCCATCCCCGACCTGCGTCCAAGCCGCAGAGCAGCGACAACAAGAACAACGAGCGGCCGCTCATGATGTCGCCCGCCCTCTCGTAGCCCCAAAACCAAATTGGTGTAGGGTGCCCGCGTCGATATCCTCCGTTAGCAACTCTACCGTCGTTGTCATCGCCAAACGACGGCCAAATATGACTACAATTATATGGCACTGATGACAGCAACCCCACGCCCCGGTTTGTCATATTTCCTCCCAAATTAGCCCAAACATGCACGACCGTGGTGTTCCAAATCTGAAAAATGGCGGTTGATATGGGTCAATTTGGGTCAAAAAATCTATGAATCACTAATAACACACGCTGTATTACACCACACTAATGCGCAAAAAACTTCAAAATCGGGTCTTTATTTCTTGATTACTGGTAGATAACGCTAGATTGATAATATAGTTGATTAGTTACAGTTGTAGTATCCAACCGTTTCACCTGTCGCAGACCCAACATCCAGCTTGTCGCCTCAACCACTTGCTTGAAAGTCAAGCGTCATCCACCACGCCATGCTGGGCCAACTGCGGGATACAAGTACGTACTGGTATTGGACACTTAAAAAAACGGTACAGTATTTTACCAAAAGTAAGAATCACAGTTCAATCACTACATTGTATAATTTTTGGATTCTTACTGTCGTGTTGATAGTGCTTGCAGTGTATCTGCAGATTCATTAATATACTAAGTTTCTTTCTGATGCGCCCAGGCAGTGACAGGGCTTGACAGGGTCAACGGCCTGATCCGTGCAGTGGCGGTGAGGTGCCGCGGTGAGTGAGTTGCGTTGGTCACCGGGTTGCCTGCCAGTGGACGTTGGCCCCTGGGGCTATTGTGTTTACGATAGTCTAATAAATCTGAGTTACCCCCGGTCACCGGGTTGCCAAAGTGCGACGATCGAGAAACTCACTTCAACTCAGAAAGTATAGATGCATCTGAAATTGCATATTTGGCCAGTCAACAACAAATCCGATTTGGTTTCCTAGTTGCTTCAATACCCCCCCCC
>QUTJ01031354.1:0-11054 GCA_003573635.1 Goniomonas avonlea | reverse complement strand
TCCAGTCCCCCCTTGGTCCAGTCCCCCCTTGATCCAGTCCCGTCCCCTGCCCCCCCCCAACCAACTATTGGTCCATCATGAATCCATCCCTCTCCGACCTCGTCTGTATCTCGTTACTCGTGTGGCTGTCTCACAACCGACCCATGCAGGGGCGACAAGGACGAGAGAAAAGGTCATCTCGATACGCTGTGGACTCTGGACGTCAAAGTGTCGGCGTCGACATCGGCTGTGAGCGGGTTGCCAGCGCAGTTTTTGCTACTGGAGGAGGCGGAGCAGGGTGAGGGGAGTGATGGTGATTCTGAGGAGGACGGAAACGACGAAGCATAACCCTTCGTGGAGTAATTCTTCGAGATAATGACAGCGATTGGCGAGAGCCGAGAGCAAGATGGGAAAACAATGCGTAACCCTTCAAAGAGAGATTCTTCGAGGCTGTGGTATCTCAGAGTTTTGACACGAATATATAAAACATGTTGAGGCTTTTGTGCAACCTTTTCCAACATAAATGTTGAGGCTACGTTTGTTCTGTGCAATCGTAACAACTGTGTTGAACCAAAGCCAGTGTGCGCAGTGCGCAGTTTTACCATCGCATTTTACAAATCACGCGAGCCTTCTCGCGGAGTTCTCACAACCCAGTTCCCATGAACTGCCGACTGTGCCGATTGTCTGCACATCCTGTTTTACAAGTCGAGCTGCCGAATGCATGTCCCCATTCCTTTTTTTAAACGCCAATAGAGCGTAGACTCACGGGCCCCGTACGATTGACCCACAAGCGTATGGAAGGCTCTCAGCAACGTTTCGGCCATCACGTTTTCGTTCTGCATCGCTACTCGTCGAAAACCCTCGTCTCAAACGAACGAGACTTGAACAAAAACGATCCTCCAGAGCAGAGCACCAGCAACAACTCCCAGAGGTTGATCTCAACCAGAGTCACGATCTCGGTCACTCCTGCCAGGAAAAAACGCACAGGATCAAATTTGGAGGCGAATCCTGTCGATAGTTTCGGAGGCACGGTCGAGCTGCGCGAGAATTCGAGGCTTTGTCCCAGCCGCAGCCTGCGACATTGACGCCGATTTGGCCTGCAGGGCGTCCAACGCTGCAGGGGTTGTCTGAGCAAACTGTGCAGCCACACAAACCAGAACAGATTGGACAGTCCTGGACGCGGGCGCAGGAGGGTTCTCTGTGTGCCTTCAAGAGAGTGAAAGTGCTTTCTGCGTGCGTGAGACAGAGAATGTGGAAGCTAAGAAAGCGTATGCGTGCCACTTTGGTGTGGTTCTCACTGTGTACGATTGTGCATCTCTCTGATCACGCGAGAGGCCACGGCAAAACAAATTCGATGCACTGCGTCATCGGCTGGCGTCTGCACAAGCATAAAACGAATTCACATGGGCAACTCGTCACAAAGAACGAACAGGCTCCTGAGCTAAATGTGGGTAACAGCAACTAACCAGACTGGAGACGCGATAGCGCTTCCCACAGATCAGGTTGGTCCTTTCCGGAGCTCGCAAAAGAAGACGCTGGTGCAGCCACAGGCGCAGGTTCCACACGCTGCCTCTTGACACCCACACCGTCGCTGTCGCGCCGAGTGGGAAGCACTGTGACAACCCCGAGTCCAACACTCAGCGGTGTCACCCGCGCCGGCACACTTGGGTGCCAGAGCGAGTCATCTGTCTGCCACTGACGACACTCATCATCTAACTTGCGGCACCCTGCGTTGTTTGGAGCAGTGGCAGCAGCTGGGGTGTCAGCGTCGGCGGCGGCACTTGCGCTGTGGGAACGGGTCACTTTGCTGCGCCTCATCACAGCCCGGACCACACACCGCGCACCGCGCACCGCGCACCACACACCGACGGCTTGTGAACGCAACAAAACATGATAGCGCACCGAGTGAGGAACACACGAAGATCATCTCGTCGGGATGGGGGAACGAGCGAATCGAGCATGTGGGTGTGCGCCGTGAATTGCGCAAACGTGTGGAAGCTCTTGAGCGCTTCCTGGAGCAGTGTGCGTGAGTTGCATGGGCGACGGGCGATTCAACGCATCAGACAGAAACTGCTAAACAAGAGCGCGCACATGCTGGAGGATCCAATGCCTGTCAGAGAGAAGCAGCCGATACATCTCCACGATTTCCGAGCACGCCTTGGCCTGAGAGCACATGTGTGATGTCGTAAATTTTAAAATTCAATCAAGCAAATCATTGGCTGAACGAGGCGGCATGGCGAAATATGACAAAAAAAACAGCTGACCTCCATCTGTGGCTCGAAGACACATGATCCGCACTCGCCCAGAAACTGTGCAATGGCAAAGCGCGGTCCAGGCAGACTTCGATACGTTGGCCGCAGGATCGACAAAAACTGGGGACGCACAGCTCAGGAAACACTGTTACGACGCGAGCAAGTGTAAGGTGTTACCTTGTAGATTTGCCCAGTGGTCGCGGCAGGAAGCGCGACGGTTGCCATATCAATCGCAGCGTCAAGGACACGCCATTGCCGAGCCCAGCGGTCTGCGACAACTATTGTCAGCCGAGAGCGAGTGCTGGGGACGGCCATCGTCACAGACAAAACTCTTTCGAGCCCAGGTGCACCAAGTGTCATGAAAGACGGACCCGGCTTGCATCTCAAGTACCCATGTGTGTGTCCAGACCCACCAAAAGGTTGCTTTGTTGAAAATGGACTCACCACCTCCTTGCTCGCCAAACAGTTGGGCGACGGATATTGCAACATCAAACACACTGCGAACACTCTTCTCGCCGATATGCGCTCGTGCAGGCTTGCGTTGTGGCTGGTGCTGGGGATGGTGCAACGGCGATGCACTTCCGCCGCAGAGAACTAAGGCAGAGGCAAGGCAGGACAGGCACACCAACTGCAGCAGGGCGTCAATACAGCAGTGATCACGCTTGAAGTCTCAATGTTCGTGCGTCAGAGAGACAGAGACAAAGACGGAGGCAGAGTCAGGGGTGGGGAAGGCGAGGTGGAGAGTGGCCGAGACGACGGTGAGAGCCATGGGTGCACACCGATGCAGCGTCAGGGTCCAAACTGCTGACACAGGGTAACACAGTCTCTCAGCACGGCCCTCACAGACTCTCAACCCCTCTGTCAGTTGGTATCTCCATCCTTGGTGCGGGCAAGGGCGAACAGTGAGGGAAAGGCGGGGAGAGAAAGTTCGAGGATGAGCACACACCAGGAGGTCGGCGTGGATGCAGCTTGAGCGGAGGTCGTTCGAACAGCGTGTTACTGCCGCCGTCACAAAGGCTCCCGCAAGTTCATCAAGAGCGTCAGAGCCAAGTGTCTCCTGAAATTTTGAAGCGTCAGGAAACACAGAGCATAATTCACTAACTTTTCCTGATTGAAACACAAGCTGCAGATGGCAGGGCGCCTTGACATCATGCAGGATCCCAAAGATTGGTTGTTGAGGCAAAATGTTACCACACACCTTGGGGGCGCTGGCCAGTGACTGCAACACTGCAGCAGCGATGCTCGCAGACCTCAGGGACTGCAAGGCTGCCCTCGGTTCCAGCTTCGCCAATACCATTCCCTGAGGGGAGGGTTCTCAGTCATTTATCGCTTGCACAACCGCCAAACACAGAACCTCTCTCGTCCTTATGTTGTGCACGTCAGTGATACAGAAGAATAAGGGCTGTGTCCTCGGGAGGGCAGGTCTCCAAGGCTGCAGAGACCGTGAGGGTGCTTGAACTATCAACGACAGTGTGAACAATCTCAGAAAGTGGGCAACAGCCAAGCACAGCGACAACGTCAGAACTCTCCATATACGCACACGGGCTTCTTGGGAGACCGCGGGTAGTGCCTGGGCAAGGGTCGCCGCAGCTGACGCTTGCAGCCGTGTCACAGGAAGCTTTGCCCGACAAAAGCTCGTCTGCATCTGGAGAAGTGTGAGGAAATGCACGCGAACCTGCAAGTCAGGTCGCACCACGTCCAGTAGAATCCTGACATGGCGTACTTGCAGCTTCACAGATCCATTACGGAGCATAAAGGCCCACACATCTTGTGTTAGGCGCGCGGGAACTACGCAGGGGCTGCCAAGGTTCCCAACAAGAATCTGCTCCAACTCGGGCAGACGTGTTGGTGTGGCGTGAATCACGACTGCGGACACGGCAGCGAACGCAAGGTAATTGAACGGGGTGCTAGGTGGGAGGGACCCTGAAGGCAAGACCGAGAGCAAATCAGGGGCAGCGCGTGGGAGGGCGCCGAATAACTGCGGGAGGAGGGAGATACAGTGGCTTTGCACGTCTGGGGGCATCGCAGAGTAGTGGGTGAGCAACGATAGGGCCAGAAGGAGCTGTCCCTGAGAGAAAGAGTCAGTTTTCAGTGTCACACTTGTGCGTCAAGCGAGATGGTCGTGCCGTGATGGAAGATGGGAATAGCAAACGGAATGTCACTCACTGGTAAGTGGCCGCCATCAGTGCTTGCATTATTTTCGTCCAGTTCGTGCGGCACAATGAGATCTAACAGAGTTCGTTTGGTCGAGACAGGCACACCCGGCAACATGAGCAGCTGGCGAAGCACTCCCTGCGCAACATTTCAAACTCAGCATCTCAACTCAGCATGCCCAACAAAGCAAAGTCTTTGCGGTTGTAGGAACGGGAGCGCAGACGAGGCACGGATACCTGGATCACAGGGAGGACCAGCTCCTGTAGTGGAGTGGCAACACACGCTGCTCGTGGAGCTCGTCGGCAGGTTGGTGTCGAGCTGCAATTGGGGTCAATCCCAAGCCCAAGACCAAGACCGGGGAATGAGGCGGCAGGCAGACAAACCTTGCGATCGCAGCAAATACGGAGACTAGCTGTGGCACTTGCGGATCGAACGCAAAAGCTGTCGCGTCCGCGAGTGAGAGAAAGGAAGGAGTGGAAGGCTCGCACCGCTGCTTTTGGCAAGCGTGTGCACGTGGGCAAGAAAAAAGCGGAGAACCTTGATCTGCCGAGTTGC
This sequence comes from Goniomonas avonlea, assembly GCA_003573635.1. Lineage (NCBI taxonomy): Eukaryota > Cryptophyceae > Goniomonadida > Goniomonadaceae > Goniomonas > Goniomonas avonlea. The sequence continues at coordinate 6,114 of QUTJ01031354.1, read as the reverse complement.
TGCGTCGCTACCCTGTTCCTGGAAGCAGCTTTATGCAAATACACTTAAGGAGGAGCATCACCTCAATATCGAGCGCCAGGAGTTGCTTAAAATGCTGACCAATGTTCTGAAGCAGCAGCCCCACAACGTCACTGGACTCGAAAAGGGGCCGCAGATCTGATCCGTGCGCTGCCACAATGCGCACCAGCGTTTTCCATGAGAGATTCGTGAGAGCAAAATTGTGGGTCTCGCTACAAAGTCGTGCCAACCCGGAAGCAACTGCACGAGGAATTAAAAACAGAGAACAACGTATGGTCGCCTACCAAAAGCAACAGCTGTGACTTCTCCAGCGAAGACCTCATCCGCATCGTGCCCTAGGGCAGACATCTGGTCCGCGACAGTGCGAGGACCCGGGTACAAGTCACAAAACAGTTTAGAGAGGTGCGCGACAGCTTCATAGGCTGCTTGAAACACCACATCAACACTTTTCTGACTTAACACATCACTGCGCCTCGTTGACCAGGTCTTCCATGCCTGGATCGTTGTCATGCACAAGGAGCCGACTGCGTTGCACTCACCGTCGAGAAGGTCAAACTGGACGTGACCGATGGCAGCAAACCTTCCAAAAATGGTTGTAAGGATGTGAGCAGCATCGGTCCTGCTGCCGTCACACGCTTGACTCCACTCCCAAAGAATGCCAACCCGACTTGGACTGTCTGGAATCGCATCCTCAGCCAATTGTTTTTCGCGAGGGGAGGAAACAAACCTCGAGCGGCTGCGCAATTTCGCCAGGGTTATCAAAACCACTGTCGAGACATTCGCGCAGTTTATTGGCTTCCGAGCACAACCGTGATGCCTGAAGACGAGTAAACAAACTGAAGAAATCTTGTCGAACCTACTGGAGGCGAGAATGTTCCAGTCACGAGCTCCAAGTCATCATCCTCGCATGATTTAACTAGGAGTTCAGCCAGCTCAACAACTTTACAAAGGACATCAATTTCTTCGTGTGTACAGAACCCCTGAAACACGTGAGCATTCACAAGAAAGCAAATCATTCAAACCTGCAGACGCGAGACTGCATCCGGAACTGGTGTCTCTCCCGACAACAGACTGTCCTGCAAATGCCTAAGCTCCACATTGAGGCCATCACCCTGCGAGTTCGGTGCTGCCATAAATTCGGCTGGCGTCAGCGCCATGCCGACGAGACCTTGGCCTTGGTCCCAAAGAGCCCCAAAGTTCCCCGCCAAACCTGTCTGTTATCGTCATACGCGACCATCGTTTTGTCACGCTGTTCATACAGCGTGCGAAGACAAGTCTTTCTGTTTCAAAATGGCGTTGTTGGAGGAGATGAATGCGGCCGCGCGCAAGCGCGACGAGGCAATGGCTGCCGTCAAAAAGATGGAGGAAGAGGTTGCTCGTCTGACACGGGAACGGGAAGCCTTGCGGGTTGAGTCCAGCAAGGCCGAAGCAGCAAAGCGACAGCAGGGAAAGCTTGCGGACCAAGCCATTCGCGATTGCATGCAGATGGCAATAGCATCAGAGAGAGCAGAACGAGAGGAGAAAGAGGCGGAAGAGGATGCGGCAGAGGAAGAGCGGGAAGAAAAGAAATGGCGTGAAGCTCAAGAAAAGAAGAAGCTCAAGGCTCAGGAAGAGCAAATGCAAGAGTTCGATGATCTGGATGCTCTCGATTGAACTGGATCTCAACATGGGTCGCTCTTCACTGTTTCATCAGACACGCCACTTTATTTGGTGTTGACGTGGACTTGTTTTTGTGTCTCCGACGGTCACGCTCCGTAAGCCGAAACCAAATGGTTCCAGAACGGTATGTGTGCGCTTTGCGACTGACAATAGTTGATCTTGCTTTCAGGACCAGCACACATGGAGAAGGTCAACCTCAGGAATAAATGATCCACATTTCATGATTAACGGGCCTTCAGAATCCGCTTGTCTCACCGACTTGATTCCGAGGCAAAATCCGAATTGCCTGAAGGCAATAGTGATAGTTGGCAGATGGCGGCCAATGATGTGTGCGAAATTCAAAGTTAGCAAAATTTGAGGAGAAGCCCAAGTAAGCGTCAAGGGACTCCTCGGTTCCACCACCCGTTCCCGAGCTGCTTGCCACGCTACACTGCCGTGGGCGCAGGAACTTGGATGGCAGGTGCATGAAGTACGCCTGATTGCATAAGTCTTGAGAAGATTGTCATACCAATGAGTCACATAAAACATGCACAGGGCGGAGGGTCAATCCAAACAGAACAAGCGCGAACAGAACTAGAATAGTACCTGGGGCCCGAATTCCTGCATGTAGTTGAGCAAACGGTACGGGCCTGTCACAGTGTGACTTTCCAGCAGGTAAGTATCCATCTCCTTGATAGTGCTCGCTCCGGCCTCGACTGTTGGAGCTGACACTGCAGCGAAAAACCTCTTGAGGGATGGCAAGTACGTTATCGTTGTGCAGCCAACTCGGCTGCGCCAGTAAAACAACGGTCTCGCTCCTGCAACTGTTGGACCCCAGATGTCCTTGCCATCACCATCCTTTCCTGTACCGTTGGTCAGGATTGGGGATGGAGAACATTTTTCTTCACCCCCCCCCCCCCCCCGACACCACGATCGGGCACACAGACTCCAAGCAAGCTCAGCGCATTCTCACGACTTCTCCCAGCTTTAGCAGAGTTATCAGCCGACGGGTGATGTATTGCACACCAGAGTTCTGTTTTGCATACCAGAATAGAAGGAGAACGCAGAAGGATCTTGGACAGCTTCTGGCGTCGGAGCCACTCGGGTCAGGTAGGCTCCATCGCCCTGAAGGGTTGTGCATGTGAGCAGGATGACATGTACCGGACAGGGGCGGACCTGCATCCAGGAGAGTGGTGCTGAGTCGTCCTCACCCCCATGACCCACGAGGTACATCAGTCCATCGGGGGAGTGCTCCAGTTCTTTGCCGAAATCCACCACATGAAGCGCCTGAAGGCTTTCATCGGGCACAGAACAAACAGCATCTAAACAAAGTCATTTGGTGTCGCACCCCGAACTTAACCTTGCCTTCGAGGCAACCGCCCTCTCCGAATAGCGAATCATTACACGAGTCAAGTCGCTGCCGTGGCTCGTTCCAGGTTTTCCCACCGTCCACGGATGTTCTGAAGCCGGCAAATGGACCCTGTACGCACCTGCCGCGGGTGGTTGATGTAGACGCCGTTATAATGAGGACCGCACCAGTTGCCGCAAGCTCCCGTATAGTCATGTAAAAGGTAGGTGCCATAGAAAATAACTCCACGAAACACCAAGAATGCGCTTGGGTACCTCCAGAATTGTCAGATGAAAAATCGGAGCACCAGCGCACCAACCTGCCATAGTAAGGCCACGAATGGACATCAAAGACTGACACTACAGACACGTTGAGACTTCTCGCGGTGCTACCCTCAATCACCGCCAAGCCTGTGGTGGCATCATGGCCGGTTGAGCTGCGACCTTGGATTAACAAATGTGCGGAGCAGTCCCAAGGGCTCACACAGCAGACACGCCATTGACTGAGCCATCTGTCCACGGAGAATACATCTTGTCATCTGCGCCCCAGCTAGGATACCTATGGTGACTTTCAGAGACGATCAAGGGAGCCCGCATACCAGACCATGTGTCCGCGTCGGTGTACTGGGCAAAATCATTCCAATTAAATACAACGGTGTAATCAGAGCTGGGAAATGGAACACCGGCAGGGGCATCGTCACTCCAGGTGCTCCATACGCCTTCTGTTTCTGGATTCACCGGGCACACACCAGGAGTCGTTCCGAGTGCTCCCACAAGGCTGAAGGCCAGCAACATCGGGAGCCACATGGGGCGTTTCTGGAATGTTTCTGAATTCACTTTGCACACTCAGGAGTCGTTCCGAGTGTTCACGCAAGGCCAGCCTTGAAGGCCAAGCAACCTCGGGAGCCACACGGGGCTGTCCGGTGATTGGACGACGATTCCTATCTCGTACCGCTGGGAACAGCCGTTTTGATTATTGTCCAATCTCATCTAGAGCCAAATAGATTAGATAATTAGCAAAAAACGGTGTCAGACAGGCCCCACAAAAGTTGACAAAACTTGCTGCAAAAGCCCAAGAAAACGCCCTGATCTCGGTTGCCTTGGCAGTCGCGAAACACGCACCGATGTCACCAGGGGTGATGAAACTCCTTGTGGAGGGCATGACCTGCCACAAGTGCGTTGGCCGTGTGGAGAAGCGACTTCTCGCGATCGCGGGGGTGGAGTCCGCCACTGTGTGTCTTGAGACCAAGACTGCAACTGTGACAGGCACAGCAGACGCGAACTTTTTGGCTGCAGAATTAACCGAAGGGGGCTATGAAACGACTGTGCTGCGCCCTTCAATTTATCTCCGGGTCGAGGGGATGACGTGCCACAAATGCGTGGGTCGGGTTGAGAAGCGTTTGATGGCTTGCGAAGGAGTCGACTTTGCCGCTGTGGATCTTGAGAAGAAGCTGGCAACTGTTCAAGGAGTTGCAAATGCTGCTGATCTTGCTGCCCAGTTGACAGAGGGGGGCTACGATGCAGCGGTCCTGTCTCAGTACAGCGTGGAAGGGATGACCTGCCACCGCTGCGTCGGTCGAGTCGAAAAGCTTCTTTGCACACTCCCGGGGGTCGAGTCTGCTTCTGTTGACCTGGAAGCCAAGCTTGCAACTGTCCTTGGGGTTGTTGATCCGCCATCAATTGCTGCTGCAGTCACCGAGGGGGGCTACGACTGCGCTGTGCTGGATCCCGGCGCTGTTACAACGGAGGTGCCGCCTCCAGCCGATGTACCAGTACCCGCAGTTGACCCGGTTGCTTTTGTAACTGTGCCCGAAACACTCTCGCCAAAGGACGCAGCCGGATTCGCAACTGGCGTCTTCACCGTGAAGGGCATGACTTGTTCAGCTTGCGTCAACACTGTGGAGAAGAAGCTCAAGGCATGCGACGGCGTCGCTGGTGCTGTTGTGTCACTCCTCGCGGCCGAAGCTCGCGTTCAGTTTGACTCCACGAAGCTGCAGCCGCAGGTATGATCGCCTGTCGTTTTGTCGCATGTGACAACTGGACAGGACGTGGCTGACCTGATCAAGCGGATTGGGTACGAGTCTGAGGTTGTTCATGAGGATGATGGGTCCGCAAGTGTGCAGTTGTCAGTCACCGGGGGTGCCCAGGTGCGTTTACCACTGCTGACTTTCGTTGTGGTAGGGGGTGGTTGAGGTGGTGGTTTAGGAGGTTGTGGTGGAGGGTTGCGGTGGAGATGGTTGAGGTTGCTGTTGCGGAGATGGTTTAGGGGGCTGCAGTGGAGGGTTGTGACATCGTCCGCAGGGCCTGGAGCAGTTCCTTCTTGTGTGCACAGGGGTGACCACAGTCTCTGACCTCGTCCCAAGCAGTGACCTGTCTACGGTGCGCCCCATTCTGCACTTGCAGTTCGAAAGTGAATAGTGTTGTTATCGCATTGCTTAGTTGCAACCGCTCGCAACACAAAGTCTTGCTGAGGACCCACCCCCCGTCACCTCCCAAGATTAGCTGTTTGGCTTGTGGTTGATTGCACCTGTGATTGAATCACACCCCCCCTCCTCCTCCCCTCCAACAGGTTGCACAGCGTACATACGGAGGAGGAACCTAAACCCTCAACCCTAAACCCTAAACCCCCAAACCCTAAATCCTTAACCCTAAACCTGAGCCGAGAAAAACTCTTCCATCAAGGTGAGTCCGTACACTACTAGCGCACCACACTGCCCACTTCAAACTCATATCACTTCCCCAGGTATCCGTGACGGTTTAGGGTTTAGGGTTTAGGGCTTAGGCTTTCCCCTAAACCCTGGACCCTAAACCCTAAACCCTGGACCCTAGACCCTAAACTCATTGCAAACCAACCAAACCAAATCACGTCGCCAGGTCTCGGTGACGGTGCACTACAACCGAAAGCAGACGTCGCGCCGTGGCCTGGTGTCTGCCTTGTCGCTCTCAGGGCGCACTGCCACTGTCGTCTCTCTCGGCAGTGGTCCTGACGACCTGGTGCGCCTTTGTTCCACTGTGCTTGTTCCACACTCCTTGTTCCACCTGTTGCGTCTTTGTTCCACTAGACGCACACACTTTCACAACCACACTTTCATACCCACACCCACCCCCCCC
>QUTJ01031353.1:0-11046 GCA_003573635.1 Goniomonas avonlea | reverse complement strand
AGGGAGAGAGGTAGGGAGGGGGAGGGAGTGAAGGAAAGTTGAGCGGCACAGCCCCAAAAGGCAACACGACCAAGCCAGCGCCTGCCGTCAGACGCAGACGCTTCGAGTGCCCCCCTAGAGTGCAGTCGGCACACCTTTAAACCCTTCACCCCCAACACCCCTAGAAACCCGAAGGAGAAAAGAGGGAGAGGGAGAGGGAGAGGAAAAGGGGAAGGAGAGACTTCAGAACGCTGCGCGGCCACAGATCCAAAAGCAGCCCGCACCTGCTCACAATTGGCTCAGGCTGTGACTCCTGCGACAGCTCACACTCGTCGGACGAAGGGGCTTCGAGAGCTTCCCACAGCGCTTTCCCTCGAGCGTGCAGCAGCTGGCACACAAGCTCGACGTCTTCTTTGTGCATTGCGTCGCGCTTCTTGATCAGCTCGGTGGTCTCCGAAAGGAGGGCGTCGGTTTGGAGACTGAGCCAGCGGTTCCAGAGATCGCGATCGACCGTGTGACGTGCCTGGCCGCTGGGGTCAGCACCACGAAGCAACCCTGATGATCCAAAAAATGAACTTATCAGGGGAGGGGGAGAGCCCAATCTCTGGATCTATCAGACATGCACGGCAAGACAAATTGTCGACATGGGTGGAGTCTTCGAGAGTGATCGTGACGACAACAGTGTGGTGGATGCAGGTGGCCGCGCGTGCCGCCGAGGTCTTACCTGCAAGACGCACGGGTACGCAGTGCCCTCGGCAACCACCTCGCAGGTCATGCATTCCATCGCATCTGGCAGCTCCGCGGCCGGTCTGACACACCAGTGCACGGCCTCGCCTTTGATCAGCGGCACCTGCACGGTTTCGCCAAGGGCGGAGACGGTGAGAGGGACCCCGCCGCCGCTGAGAGCAGGCATGACCACGCTCGCAATCTTGCCGTTGAGGCTGTCGGCGCCCTCGTGGGGGTCTGTGTGTTGTGTCATCGACAGTGCAGCGAGGAACGAAAAGGGGGACAGCGGAGAGAGCTGTCCTCAAGTGGGTGAGGGTAAGCCTACAGAAAGAGACTCAGTCCACCTGACACCAGAGGATCAACGAGGACCCTTGAGAGGAGAGGACCACCCGGATCGAGGAGAGGGCCAGCTAAATCCTTGAGGGGGAGTCCAACGGTCACAGGAGTGACCCCAATACCAGCTTAAAGAGTGGCCGAGTGGTAGTGCAAGAGCAAGAGTGGTCAGTGCACTGGCAAGAAATCACAGAGAAGATTTAGGTGATTTGAGCGTGAACAGAGGGTGAACAGAGGGTGAATTGAGGGGTAGTCAAGGTGACTTCATCACTCTGCGTAGGTCCCTGCGCACCTGCATATCGGTAAGCTCCCTCAGAGCTCCCCACAAGTCTCATGGCGTTTAGCAGCTCAAAGTCATGGTTTCGACCAAAACCGACAGTATGTAGCACCAGAGGGCCTGCCCAGTTGGTTGGCAGCGATTCCTTGAAGCACGTGGCAGCAGCTCCAGCGTGAGCATCTTGGCCGTCAGTCATAAAAATGACTGTAGCGCTTGACGTCTTATCCTTATACCGCAGGAGAGTTTTGTTGATCTCGTCGAAGGCCACGCGAAACGAAGTTCCCCCATTCTGCTCAAACAGTGCGTCGAGGGAGAGGAGGGGCGCGCACTTGTTGTCGTAGGCCAGTGTGACGAGCTCGACGTTGGGAGCGGTTGCTGCAAGCTGCCAGATGCATTCCAGGGTGAATCTTACTTGTTGAAGGGGTTCCCCGCACATTGAGCCGGATTTATCCACAGCCAAGATCATCAGTGATTTCTGCCCAAAAGATAGTCTCTTGGAACTGCACTTGAAAGTAAGTCGGGCCACACGGGAGGAGGTTGGATACGGCGAGTTCTGTGGATGGCAAAGAATATCTATTTGCCCAGAAAGCGGATTGCTTTCACTAATCCCGGCAAGGAGATCGTGTGTTTCGGCAGGCTGCGTGCTCGCTCGATTGCGCGCCGCGGTGACCAGGTTGATGAGAGTTGTGTTCCTAGACAATGTCGAAGGATCAAATGCGGGCGATAACTCATGTCGGCACATTGGACAGCTTCGGCGGAGCTCCACCGCAGCGCAGATGGCCGTTCGGCTGAACGCACGACCGCAGCAGGGCACCACAACTGGGTCTTCCAGCCACTCATTAGTGATTGGGCAGAGCAACTCCTGAACGATGGGATCTTCGTCCACATGCATAGTTTGCGTCCAACCTCGCAGTTCGTTCTTTTGCCGACACCACAGTCACCACCACTCAATGATTTCCCTTGTGTCTGCAAAACTTACCGGGAACGTTACCGGTACCGGTACTGTACGTACGTTAGGGCTTCTTTTTGCCGTTTGTCCAGAGGGTATAAAATTACTATAAATAATAATGACTCTGGTTTGTCACTTATCACGACCGCACCAGCGACCGATGACCGAAGCGCCAGGCTCGCAACTCCGCACTGGGTCCAGTCCTCCACCGCCACATAACCCCATGTCAAGGTGTGGCTCTGGTTTGCATTTGCAATCCCTTGCGCAAACCTCGCTTCCGGGGAAGAACGGGCAGCCCAGTTTCGAACGTGCGGTCAAGAAGGAATTCAACGCGCAGACCGATCGCTGGGACTCTTGGAATGCATTAGTCCATATCGCACCCGGCCCTCCATTTGGCAGAGGCTCGTTTCGGACTGCCCACAAGGCGATCTTGCAATGTGAAAACGAACCTCCCTTGGCGTGCGTCGCAAAGTATCTGTCTCCTCGCGGAGATCTGGCCCAGAGGGTTGGCCCCGTCAATCGCCTCATGTACTTGGACGACGCGTTCACACAGGCAACTGCGCGTGTCTACTCCTTGCTGTTCAACGCTAAGTGAGTCTGGACAGTGGCAACAACCGGATGCTGATTCTGTCCTCGCAGAAAGCCTCCGAAGCCGGTGACCGTTGTGAGTTGCTGGGTCGTCGAACTCATTGAACGTCCGGGTTCACCCCTTGTTCTGTTTGAGCCTGAACTGGTGGGACCCTATCGCAAATATTCCGATAACTGGGGTGGGTGTTTTGGGGACCGTCACACTCCCCAGGCTTTCAGCCACTTCACTTACGAGGAATCTGACCACCAGCTTCTGGTTTGTGACGTTCAGGTAAACAGCTTTCCAAGATTCCGATACCTCCTGTGTGCGGCATTCCTGACAGTGTAACAGGGTGTTGGAGACTTCTACACGGATCTGCAGGTGAATTTGCAATGCTCCTTTCATGTTCCATGTTCCGTCGCTCACCAAAAGCCAGATACACACGATCAACGGCAAGGGTTACGGGGTAGGTAATAAAGGCAGAGCGGGTATTGCCCGTTTCATACAGAGGTATGTTCTCGTGTGGCTCTACCCGAGTCTGAACTGCCAACGACAGCCACGTCTGCAACTGTGTGTGCACCAGTTTGGGCCTGCCCCCACTGCAGCCTCTCGTCCCCCCCTCTCCAAATTCTCCCTGGCATGCTTCTACTCCTACGACTCTGGCGCCGCTCCAGCCCTTTGAGAGTTTGACTCCATCTGTGCGAGCACCCGGAACCCCACGATCTGGCGAAGAGGTGGGTTCGCTGACTTGATGCTCGTGTGCTGGAGTACGAATACGCCGCTTCACCCCAGACTATAGTGCAGGAGCTAAGCCGCCTCCCCGCAGACACTTTCCCGTGCTCCCACACCAGGCTCCGTCCCCCGACGCTTTGGACCACTCGCGCTCCAAATCTCTGTCCTCGAGTCTCCTGCTTCACCGAGGACCCCTGCAACCTCCACCACTACACCACCTACCATACCTTGCTCGGCCGGTCTCAGGGGACCTGCGATCGAGATCCGAGCCGGTCTCGGGGGATGTGCGATCGAGATGACTGCCCCAGCGTGTTCGCGAAACCCTTCAACCCCGCGAACGTCCAGTGTGGCACGGTCACTTTTTCAAGCACCTGCGACCGAGCCCAGTGCCCCAGCGTCACCCAAGCCCCAACCTTCTGCTGCAAGCCCCAACGTTGCGCCGCCAATGTCAGCGAGCAAAACTGTGCAACCTGAGTCAATTGTGCTGCCGCATGAAGTGTTGGGCGAGTCTGAGGTGTACTCGCCACCTCGCAGCTACCCCAAGGCGCTGAGGCAGGCTCTCAAGACGGTCGACACTGCGCTCGCAGCAGTCGCGTCGGTGGAGAGTGAACTCAAAGCGTTTCACGCCAGGTGCGTCGTTCTACCAGACAGTCAGGGACCGAGACAGGGACAGGGACAGAGACTGACAGAGACAGGGCTTCCGAGAGTGGTACTCACAACATACACTAGCCATCGCAGACCCTCCACCCCGCGCTCTCCCGCCCGCGCCACTGTGTTTCCAAGCCGAGTGTCCTTGCTGGGGGATGAGCGACCCGCGACCTCCCCCTCCCTCCGCATTCCACCTCAAGGTTATGGACGCGAGCACACAAGGGCGTCAGGTCGAGACCTGGGTCTGCGCCACTCCGAGGAAACGTCCAAGTGCAGCGACAACGACAGCAGCAGCGACACTGGATCCGACTCGGATTCGGACCCTGACTCCTCTGATTACGGGGACAGCACGCCGCCCACTACCCAACTCGCCGAGTTCGACACGCGTGTGCCCTGCCATGGCCGCCGCGCGTTCGAGATTGAGCAAGAGAGGCTGCGACAACGGGTCCAAGAATCTCGCGCTGCTCGCGGCGGCAACGGGACGCCTCGGTTTGCTGAGTCGTCCTCGCGCACCCCCCCACACGAGTCTGGGGAGAAGTTTCGACACCTTGCCGGATATTTGCCCAACGAGGATGTTATGGAAAGCTCTGACTGTTTTCTCGAGGAGGTTGACTGGGGCGCTTTCAAGAATGGCAGTGCTGTCTTGTGTGTTGTTCCGGTACCTGGCGGCGGCACCGCTCACTGCTCTATGTTGTGCGCCTGAGCGAATTTTGTTGTTGTAAGCGATTATACGGCTTTTAATAAACACAACAGTGACCTTTCGTTTGTATCGGAACACGGCCGACAGCCAGTCAACTGAGCTTCAGTCGCACTGTAGCCGCATCTCCGTCCATGGATCTGCACCATGAACGACGGGAGAAGGTCCCACCAAAGAGAACCCGCAATCTTGGTAGAAACTTTCAAGGTATGCTTTGCATATCAACGCCATTGCCTTGATGCCGAGGTTGGCTCCCTTCACATAGTTGACGTAGGACTGCGACAACTGTGAGATCAATGGACAGGGAAGCAAGGTCCTCACCTTGAGCAAGCGTGTGCCCACGCCCTTTCTGCGATGAGATTCTTCAACAACAACTGAGTGAATGCACAGCAACGCTCCATCTTTGTCGTGCTTTGCCATGCTCTCGTGACTCAGGCGATCGGAGTCAGAGCGGGTCCCACAAACGTATCCGACAATGGCCCCGGACTGTTCAGCAACCAAAAATACATCACCAGCGTTCTCAAGGCGAAATTTGAGCCCCTCCGGGCTTGCGGCCTCATCTGGTCACTCTCAGTGCGTCGCCAGTGCAACATCAAAGTACCTGCAGGATAGCTGGCAGCTTCAATCTCGATCAGCCTGGGCAGGTCTTCGGCGGTTGCAGGGCGATAAAACACGGTGTCACCCACCTATGACAGTGTGAGCAGGAGGTTTTCTCGGGAAGAACGTACGGGAGCGTATCCAGCGCTCATGTCCATTTTCGCGACGCCTGTGGGGAAGAATCGTTGACACTATCGTATCGGCGACGAATGAGGGGCATCTCATAAGACCCCGCACCAGCCGCGTGACCAGCGTAGGCTCAACTAAGCTCTATCTATCGCCACGATAGTGCGAACAAAAACTTGATCTGAGTGGCTGAATGGTTTTCCGTCGTTCTCCGTTTGGCTTGCCTTGAAAGAGAAGCTCGGTCCCGAAGCGGCCGAAGCAGAAACATGCCACCGAAGACGGGAGGAGCTGAGAAGAAGCCCAAGGCCAAGGCCCCCAAGAAGACCAAGGCTCCCCGCAAGGAGGGCGACAAGAAGCGCAAGAAGAGCCGCAAGGAGTCCTACAGCATCTACATCTACAAGGTGCTCAAGCAGGTGCACCCYGACACCGGYATCTCCCAGCGCGGMATGAGCGTGATGAACTCYTTCATCAACGATCTCTTCGACAAGATCGCCACCGAGTCTGGCCGCCTGGTGCGCTACAACAAGCGCGGCACCTTGACCTCCCGCGAGATCCAGACCGCCGTCCGCCTTCTCCTGCCCGGTGAGCTCGCCAAGCACGCCGTGTCTGAGGGAACCAAGGCTGTCACCAAGTACACGTCCTCCTCGTAAACGGAAGACCCTTTGGCTTGATACTTACTGGTGTTTTTTAAACACCAACAATATTGTAGAAACTGCCTGCTCTGTTCGTGCCAGTGACCAATTTACTATCGATTCCGACCACGTCTCGTCAAATGTTCGCGATATCTTTTTACAACCTCTTTTTGCTGCTTGCTCGTTCACTGTAGATGTCATGTACCAATTCCACGAAAGAGCATTTACTTGCAAAAGAATTACAACTTTGCAATCTGTGTCAACAGGTTGGGAGACAGCGAGCAGGTAAGGCCCGCACCATCCGGCTCCAAGTTGAATTCGCGGATCACACCATCCACGACGATAACCGAATACCTGAGTCAAGAATGAACAAGGGAAACAAACTGATCGGCAAAATAACACACCGCTTCGATCGCACATTGCCCAACATTGGGGTCGCATCCATTTCAACACCCATGGCCTTGGCAAACTCAGCCCTTGGGTCGGCGAGCATCCTGATCTTGTCGTCGGCTCCGTGTGCCTTGCCCCACTCAGCCATGACGAATGCGTCGTTCACAGAGACGCAAGCAACGACGTCAATGCCAGCGGCCTTGTACTTGTCAAAATCTGCAACGTATCCGGGCAAATGGGTCTGGCGAAAGATGCAGTCAGGATTCGCAAATGAACTGACACAGCCGTACCTTCGAGCAGCCAGGGGTGAACGCGCCAGGGACAGCGAACAGCACGACCTTCCTGCAGAAAGGTGAGGAAAGACAGCCAAGACTTGGGGTGTGCACGTACTTTCCGGCACACAACTCAGTGGTGTTGACTTTGCCGGCGGGGGAACCTTCGTTCAAATCGACCGACGGAATCTTGTCTCCAATCTGAACCATGTTTTTCTTTTGAGATGTCGCAGCGCAGGAGCCGACAATGAGAAATCTCGCGTTAACGTCTATCTCTCGCTAACGTGATCACTTTGATCACTTATGAAATCTAGTGCGAGAGGCTGGGCACGTACTGCAGACTTAGTCTGCAGTCTTTGAATACAGGAAGGTGAATAGAAAAGAAAAAGGCGAAAAAGGGGGGGATGAAAGAAAAAAAAACGCGGGTTCGCCGGACCAGCCAAATAAAACCAGCCGCTGGTTTTGATACCAGGAGTATCCTAGCTAGGCTGTACGCGCGGAACAAGGAGCGCATCGAGGCCAAGAACGGCCTGGAGAACTACGCGTACTCGATGAAGAACACGCTCCAGGACGAGAAGCTCAAGGACAAGATCGAGGAGGCCGACAAGAACACCATCGAGAACGCGTGCAAGGAGGCGCTCGAGTGGCTCGACCACAACCCCGCCGGCGAGAAGGAGGAGTACGAGGCGCAGCAGAAGAAGCTCGAGGGCGTCTGCAACCCCATCATGATGAAGCTGTACTCTGCAGGTGGCGGCAGTTTTACGGGATCAGAAATTGCCTTTTATGGAATTTTCGGAGGCTGATTCCTAATAAGGTGAGACCACCTATTTTTACGTGAACGTATGTAACGAGGAGGCACTAGCTAGATTATGGGGGGGCGACAGCTCAAACTGGTGAGACAATTTTGTAATCAATCGAGATCACGTTTCTTATCTGTTCTAATCAATGACGAGAACATCGAATTTTGAAAATGTGTAACCAGTTTGCCTGTCGCCCACCTTTCGGACACAGATCCGTAGATACAAAATTTTCACATTCGCAAATTTTGGGAGACAATTCAAAAAATGGCGATGATCTTGCCTCCACTTCGACAAAATTTCTTGATCCCATTTCAGGCCTTGTCCGACAAAAGTTTCCGCTTGATGAGATCTGCAAATTTGCCGCAGGTTGTTACTGTGTGTGTGTGTGTGTGAGCGAGATGATTAAAATACCTAGGAACTGCATAGCAGCCAGTTTTGCTATTTTTATCGATCGATTTTTTCAAGCACATGCCTCAACCATGGTCTGAGCCCGTCTCTTTGCACCAATTTCCTACCCCCCTACCGGTAACGGCCGAGGAATGGTTTGTAACGTAAAAAAGGTGAAACTGGCAATTTTAGGCCTGGGGCATCGACTCTATCGGATGGGAGCTTAATCTTGCTTGCACGACCTGTGAAAACAAGCGCACTAACAAGGATAAAATCCTCCTGCATCAGACCTCGCTCGAGCTTCGGCAGTTCACAACAACTTTAATGATTTGAATATAACATATAACAATGGTGCCACCGTCCACAAATAAAGACACCACACCATCGCGCTGCCCAACAGCCAACTGGACCTTCAATCATAACCAGTGTCGTACGAGAACTGGTTGGGATCCGGGGTGCCACGGACAGAGAACTGGCTGCGCTGCACGACGGTGAGCACCATGGTGCTGTACAGCCCCGTGGCCTTGGCAGTGGTGGACGTGTCCGAGGTCCAATGCGTTGTCGGGATCTTGACGAGAACACTCGAGTCGCTGGTCCACTTGGTGACCTCCCCGTTGGAGTGCCGCACCCTCATCTTCCCCGTCGCGTCCCGCCGCCCGTAGCTGCTGCCGAGCACGGTCACGGAGATGCACCCAGTGGCCGGCGAGTTGCGCTTCACGGCCGACGAGGTCGACGGGATGGTGTAGGTTTGCAGCCCCGACACGGTCGACTTCACCGCGCCGGCCAGCGTGGCGAGGATGAGGTTGGTGAACAGCGCGCCCGTGTCTGCTGACACCTTGCCCAGCACCGCGCTGTCTGACGCCCACCGCGACGTTTCGGTTCCGGAGCGGCCCACTCTCAAGCGGGTGGTGTAGGCGCGGGCAAGCTCCTGCGCTGCCACGTCAGCGCACCACAAGAGAAACAAAAACGTCATTCGAGTTCTTGTCGGCTGCTGCTGCGAGGCAGTCCCAAGAATGCTTAATAACTCTGTCTTTCTGCCTGCCTGTCTGCCTGCCTGTCCTGTCTGCTTCTCTGTGCATCTCCGGTCTATCGAAGCAGGGGCCGAGCTGCTGTCGACGCCCATCTTTTAAAAGGAGCAAACAAGGAAGCAAACAAGTCCAGGAAGCAAACAAAGCATACAAGGCAGGAGAGAGGGGGGCCGGGGTATCCAAGCATCAGCATAGCAGCCAGACCCCGTAGATCTGCCTCGGAGCAAGAGAAACCGACAAGAAAACAAGGCTGGAAACAAGAGGCAGCACACGAGGAATGAAAGGAGGAAGGAAGCACGGCAGCAACTCGGCTAGGCACGCGGCTGCGGGCGTGGGGCACGCACCTGGTAGTTGAGGCCAATCAAGGTGACACTCGTTGACCCCGTCGCCGCAAAGCGCACCCCTTCGGTGCAAGAGGCGACCTGGGGTCTGTCTGTCGTGTACGCCAACGAGAGCGAGGAGGCGCTTTGGGCGTAATCGATACTCGCGAGGATGTTGCCGTGCATAACACCGAGGCCAGCCTGCACGGCACGTCGGCGAGAGGACGAGGGGCAGGAGCAGGGAGAGGGAGGGAGGAGGGGGAGGAGTGCAGAATACACAAAAAGAAACACAGTCACAACCGCTCCCGAGGGAGCTGACTCAAGGAAAGAAATTCCTAACCCCTATCTGCCACTTTGACAAGCTCAATCACAAGTTTTGACAGGGTCATCGCCCGGTGCTCGCTGGGCTTGCATGACTTGATGCTTGCGAAAGTTGCCGACCACGTGCCGGGTCAACTCGTCGAGCAGGTGAGTCTGTGACTTGGAGAGAGGAGAGGGGAGAGCCAGTGATTCCTAGAAACCACATCGCTGCCCGAGCGAAGCAGATGGACACACACGAGAGAGAAAAATACGGTGGCAACAAAACACACCGTGGTGCGGGCGACAATGTGGGTGGAAGAGACCCAGTTGGTGCGGCTTGCCCCGGTCCCGCCGATGCGAGCCTTGAGGGTGGAGTCTCTCTCGAACAGCGACATGCCGACGAGAGTGACCAGCAGCCCGCCAGTAGTTGGGCCGTTGACGCGAGCAGCGGAGCTTGCTCTCACGTGCTTCAAGTCGTAGGTGAAACCCTTGACAAGCGTGAGCGACTTGTCGCCGTCGGCGGACAAGAGGATGCTCTTTCCGTCGCGCTCGAAGCTCGCGCCCGGCTTGCACAGCAGCGCAGAGTCTGAGCGCCACTGCGGCGACATGGCCTGGTGCGTGCCGCCAATGCGGACCTTGCTGCACTGCAGGCGCCCGTAGAAGGTCCCCACAATCGTCACCGACGCGCTGCCTGTCCCAGGGAGGTTCACGCGCGTGGCAGAGGACAGCTTGTCAGGGCCAGAGTACGTCACGGTCCGCTTGTATGTGACGCGCGCGGCCATGGCGGTCACAACGACATCCTCGGCCTGCCTGTACCCGTGGCCGAGCTTGCCCAGCACAGAAGTGTCCGAGGCCCAGCTCGTGGTCAGCGCCGCGGTTGACCCAAGTCGGGGCCGGGTCGACCGAACGCCGGGCCCGAGACTGTTGCCCAGGACGGTCACAGATGTGGAGCCAGTCATGGCCCAGTTATGTGGCTGCATCGACGACAGTGCTGGCTGTGCGAACGTCACGGCGTTGGTCAGTGTCACCACGGACCGCGACGCGAGAGTCACGGTGAGAGGCAACAGGGAGACCTTCGCACTCCCTGATTTCAGCAACATGGAGGAGTCAGACACCCACTTAGTGGCCGGGGCGTCGACTGCGGCCGACCTTGCGCGAACTGTGTTGCCCTGCGCTGCGAAGTTGCTCCCGAGGACTGTGACGCTGCAGCCGCCTGTCACAGGCAGGTGTGAGGATGAGATGCGGAGCAACGCGCTTGCGTTCGCAGTGACAGCGAGGAGATATG
>QUTJ01031352.1:0-11044 GCA_003573635.1 Goniomonas avonlea | reverse complement strand
GGGGTGGAGGAGCGGGGTGGAGGAGGGAGGAGAGGAGAGAGGAGTGGAGGGGAGGAGGAGCGGGGTGGAGGAGCGGAGCTCTGCCCTGTACACCGCTTGCGCGCTCTTCTAACAGCGCAACAGGCAGTGACGTGGTTGTGGCACGAGCACCGTGGGCAGACGCAGGGCGAGCGATCACTCTGCGAGTGGCGCTGTCTGCTGCGGTCGCTGCCGCATGCGCAGGCGGCGGGAGTGACGCGCACCTGCACGCCGGCACAAGTGGAGGCCTGTCCGAAGGGATGGCGCCCCCTGTGGAGACGGTGCGTCCTGAGTGGGTTCAAGCACACAAGCAGGCAGAGAGTTGGCGGTTATTCAAGCACGCTCTCACACGCTCTCACACGCTCGTCACCCCTGTCACTCCCAAGTCCCACACTGTGTCCGGCAGGCCCTCCCCGTGTCCGCTCTCTTCCCGACGCCTGCCGGCCGCAAGCACAAGCGAGCTCAGAATGGGGCATCCTCGCTAATGTCGGACGCTACCCTATGGGGGCGAAACTTGCCGCAGCGTGTTGTCCGCCGACACTCCGTCCTCGAACGCTAATGTCGGACGCTATGCGTTAATCTCCGACGCCAGCTCATGGGGTGCCGGACAGTGGTATTCGTCTCCTCGCTAGTATCGGACGCTGATGGGACATCTTCGTTAAACTGCGGTATTTCTCCAGAGAGAGAGACCCATCACGGCGTGTGCACGCACGGAATGGCCGCGCCACGGTGCCACGATGTGTCTCACATCATGTTGCTGTGCTGTGTTCGGACTCAAGGTTTCGACCTAATGAGGCTGTCAATCAGCCAGGGTTTTTGACCTTAACCAGGCTGTCAAGCTTGTCAGCCAGGGGTTTTGACCTTAACGAGGCTGTCAAGCTTGTCAGCCAGGGTTTTGAGGCTGCTTGTCAGCCAGAGAACCTATTTTCGTTGTTGTACTTGGACAATATATATTTTCGCGTTATTTTCAAGACACAAATGTTATTTGACTTATTCTGTTTGCGTCGAGGCGGGGCTCTCGTGTGAAGGCGCGCGTCTCCACACAAGCAGCGGGATCACGTTCGTTGTTCAAGCCGGAAGGCGACAACAACAGTTTTGCACCTGTTGGCTCCACCTGTCGCCTGTCTCTCCAGAACGGGTATGAAGGCCTCAATCAAACTGTGGGCAGTGGGCAGCAGCGGAGCGAACTTGTGCAAAACTGTGCCACGGTGGAGGCAACTTGACTTCTTGTGCAAAACTGTGTCGCCAAGGTGCAGCCAATTCCACAGTTTCAAAACTGTGGAGCTAACTTGAGCTAACTTCATGTGCAAGACGACTCGAGAGGGACGCACAACGAAGCCAAAATTCGCCCAGCCATGTTATTCAATCTTTCAGCAACAACTTTTCCGAGAGCTGCGTGGTCGTCTGTATGAGAACGGAACATCTCACCAGCATACGCGCAAGCAATTACTGCAAGCGGGTACATATGCCAGGTCACTTTGCTCCAATTCCCAACGCCACACGGTCCTCAACAAGGTCATCGCGGTCAAGACCAAACACCAGAACAACGCGCGTCAAATGTGTCAAGATGACGGCGTCAAAGTCAACGCGTGGGGCACGGCCGGAGCTGCATCGCCGGTGATCTTGATATCTTGTCGCTGAGGCGCAACAGTATCGTGTAATTACCGGGTCACTTGAGCTCCATACGGTCGGGCACACCAGCGTTGTGGCGTATACCAGGGGCACAACGTCAATAAAGGATAAAGTCAACAGGGTTTCAGGGAGTCGGACGAGCAGACCCGACTCCGAATAATGTTCACATACAAGTCCACGCTCAAGCGTGTCATCAGAAGAGCCCGTCAAAGCTCCAAGACTTCGAAACAGTGAGCGACTGTGCTGCCTCGAAGGAGAACTGTTCTGCCTCGAAGGAGAAGAGCCCAAGGCCGCCGGACTCGTCGTCAGAGGGGCAGCGAGCGTCGAGGCCCTCGTCCTCCTCCAGGTCCATGATCTCGAGGAGGTCGACAGGGGAGCCGACCGTCGAAGGAGGGACAACCGCCGCGGCATGCGAGTCACCCACTCCGAGCAGGTCCTCCAGAGAGCAGGCATCGTCTGGGGGCGGGGTTGGCGGGAGCGCGTCCTCGGAGCAGCACGTCGATGGAAGGTGCGCTGTGGTGGGTTGCGCCGTCGCCTCCGTGTTCATCAGAACGTCGAGCTGCGCCATCAGTGCCTCGTCGGACAGAGCCGACTCCAAGGCAGACTCAGGCGTTGCCGTGCATGGTGTGGCCTTGCGGCGGCGCTTAGTGGGTTTTGGGGCCGGCAAGACGGGCTGGACTGGAGCGGCGCGAGCATGAACGGCGACCGCACGGCGCTTGCGCTTCTTCTCGGTGCGCATGACGATCTTCGGGTTGGCAACGACGAGCGCGCGGAGACGCGAGAGAACCTCCTCGGGTGGGACGCGGGTGCCCATCAGCTGAGTAGTGCCCGTGCCGTGGAAGAGCTGGGAGCCCAGTTTCTGGCCGAGCCGAAGGACCAGCGAGTGGTTGCGGTCGTTGCGAGTCACGGCCATCTCTGGTTGGGTCTTGACGTGTGCTTGGAGAACGGGCTCGAGAGCCGGGACATTGAAGCACATGCCGACTTCGGACACGCCAGGATGAAACGCGGACATGGCCATCATCTTGAGCTGATTGACATGGCTGAACCGCTGGCCCTCAAGCTCGTTGAGCTTTGACATGATGAAGCGAACCACGAGCTCAGCAGCAGCAAGCGCGAGAAGTGGCTCACCATTCGGCTGCACGGTGTCGCCCAAGCCGAAAACCTGGAAGTAGCGAGTGTGGTACAGCTTGAGGGAGAGATGCAGGCCGGCACAGCTGAACTTCAGAACTGTCGAAAAATCAGCATGTGACCAGCTGGACCAGGTGGTACGTACCAACGAAATTCGAAAGCTTCATCGAGATATCAAACATCTCGAAGAGGTTGTCTTCGAAAGTGTGCACGCTGCCACGCACCCCGAAAAGGGGAGGGACCTGCTCAAGATCGACACTGACCAGCTCGTTTGAAACAAACAAACCCTCATAAGATACAGAAGTGACACGGAAAGGGAGAGAGAGAGCAGAGAGAGCGAGCTTCACGTTCTCGCCGTCCTGAGGATCTTCAAGCGACCCGCAAGGCTCGGGCAAGGGCTGAACTGGCGTGACGGGCACTCCGGTGACCTCGCATAAGGTGGGAGGCGCCCAGATAGGAAGGCGAGGAACAGTCAAAAAGGCACTCAAGTTCGCCGTCTCCGCCGAGACCGCCCTCTCCCACGACCTCATTGCGTTGTTGTACATTTCCAATCCTAATATTTTGCTCCTGGGCAACGCGAGAGAAAGAGGGGGACGCCATCATGGGCGTTGTTGGGTTTTTAGTCGTCGTCGTCGTTGGGTTGATCATTTCCACAGGTTGTTCGTTCGTTCGCTTCTTTCGCTTTGTCGAGTTGGGGTTTCGGAGGCGTGAGGTCCGGGTGCTGGCTTTTCAAGGATTTTCAAGACACAAGGTGGGACCACTCAATGAAAATCCCGAAGTTCATATTAGCGAAGAGGCTACCGTCTTCTCGGCGGTACATACATCAGGCTGTGAGCATTGAGCTCTACCGTTCTTCGCTTCTATGAGCGATAGTTATCAAAACGTTTCTCCTCCCAACACATGCCCCGTGCGTGTGGAAACCTCACATCGCTCGAACAAATGAGTTTTCGTGATTCGGCAAAAATTCTGCACGACCCCTTCTGGGTTTGCGTTGATTGAGACACAACGTAAGAACGGCATGAAGTCTTTCTTCATTTCATGAATGTGTCATGCCGTGTCATATTCGGCGCTTGCCGGGCGATCGCCACGAGCGTTGGAACGGAGCTGGACACTTGGGCGCTGCCTCTCGGATACTTGACCCAGGGGGCGCGACAGTCACAGGTTATTCGCACAACGTGCAAGTTGAAGAGCGAGAGTCGCTGGAGCTCACGGGATCTTCAGGAGACCAGACTTCATCCTGCTGCGGCACTCGGGGCAAAACCATGAGTTGCCTGCTCGATTGTCAAGAGACAAGAAACAACCATAAGCACAAGCACCTTTGAGTTGGGTCAGGCCAACACATTGGAAGTGGAACCATTCAATCGGGCAGTCCGGATTGTCGCAGGCTACCATCTCGCCAAAAGAAACCTGGAATTCATATGAGACAAGGATCGCAAGCGACGGCGAACTTACTTGTTTGCAAGTGCAATACACCGGTTCGTTCGGATCCACAGCCAGGTCGAGGTCGGTATTAATGGAGGAACCATTGGCATCGCCACGCTTCTTTTTGTTTGGTTGCGATGATCCGTCCCGGGAGGTCTTGGGATCGATCTTGTCACGATAATTTGGGTCCTGAGCGAAGGATCGTCAGTAGATCTCCTGGGACAATATTGCGAATTCCAAACCTGTTTCAAATCTTCCTCGAAACGCTTCAAGTCAGCATCCAACTGTCGGATGTGCTGATCGAGCAAATCATACGTCTGGACCGCCAAAGAGACTTTTTCGTCGCTGAAATTTAGGCATTGCTGCTGCTTGATCACAGCCTGCAAAGTTGGTGAGAAAGTGCCAAAATCGGCCACGCAATCCACCTGGTCGACCATTGGCTTGATAGAGTCAACACCCTTGATTTTACCCCGAACAAAGTTCTTGTGCTCTTTCTCCATTGATCGCTTCACGTCCAACGATTTTTCGTCGAGCTCGCGCATCAACGTGAAATTGCGTTGAAGCTCGGCAGGCAAGTCGGAAACGTTCTGAGAGTCGAATATCAAGATCATTTCTACCGTTTTGGGACACCGTGCGGCCGCACCTCGAGAAAATGTTCCAGATAGGCCCCGATGTCCTCTTTGCCGCGCTTCATGACGCAAGCAAATCCCTGGTCTGACAAGCGGGCTGTAGGGCACTAAACATGACGTTTTCAACGGGTGAAGGGAAACTCCTCGATACTTTTCCGGTCTCGGGGGTTCATTTGGATTGTAACGCTCTTCGTACGAGCTTTAGCCCTCGGACAGGTCCGACAAGCGGAGCGACTTGGTGAGATGGAAGCCAAGCTCGAGAAAATATGTGGCATCTCGGAGTCGCGGCAACGGATCGCCGAGTATAAGAGCCTGCTTCATGAGATCATGTCTTGCCACTCGGTAGAGGATTTGAAGACTTTCACAAATCATAGTGAGCTGTCCCTTCTTCCTGGGTTGAAGCGCCACTCACATAGGTTGCAGTCGTCGCTGAGCGTGTGCCGACCGTGGTTTCTCGTCAAGTGCTCCCAGAGATCCCTGGTGGACTTTTCCAGGCTGGATTCTCCAACGAGCAGCTCAAGGTCTCCAGTTTCCTTGTCTGCTTGGCTAGGCCTGATTTTTGGCAGGACTTCGGCACCTTTGCGCTTGCGAAAATCAAGCCAAGGCTCTCCAGCTTCGAGGAAACCTTTTCACACATTGCAGAAAGTCTGGCCACCATCTATGAGGGTGAGGAGGACTGGCGAGGAGCTGCTGAGCTACTCCTTGAAATTCCGTTGATGTCGGGTCTCAGGTTGTTGTTTTGGTTAACTCAACACGAAGACCGCTCATCCGTTTTCGCAACCAGGAAACTTAGCGATGACTACAAGGCAGAGAAGTACATTAAAATTGCTCAGTTGTTCCTCGAGTGTGGAGATCCGGTTGAGGTGACTGACAGACAGCTTGTGTGAACGCTCCTCATTCGTTGCCAGGCGGAAACATATGTGAACCGAGCGACTGCGATTATCCACCTGTGCTCAAACCCCGGCCTCAAGTTCCAACACCAGGTCTGTGCTTTCCACCAATTGATATTGCCAACTCGTCTGCAGGCTTGTCGTGCGCGAATTCTCGACTCTCAGCGACGATTCTTGGACTCTGCCCGTCACTATTATGAGCTCTCACAACTTGACAAGAGTGCCGTGATGGCAATCGAGCGCACTGACGTTGTGGACGAGCGCGCACTTGAGGAGCAGAACATGCAGGTGGGATCTAGCATCTCTAACATAAATCGCCAAGCTTCAACTCATATCCTCAGGCCCTGCAACACGCTGTCACCTGCGCCATTCTGGCCCCAGCTGGACCACAGCGATCCAGAGTGCTGGCAATGCTCTACAAAGACGAGCGCAGCGCCAGCCTGGACATGTGGCCAATTCTGCAGAAAATGTGCGTCTCGTGAGTGTTCTTACGCATCCTGAAACCGGTGCAGCTATATGGAGCGCATTCTTTGGCCACCGGAGGTCGCAAAATTTACTTCTCAGCTCGACGAGCACCATCAAGTATGTATGGATGGATGACGATTGAAGTTGAGCCACGTCACTGCTCCCCCTGAGAAGTGAGCGAAAAAGAGTGGAAGAGGGAGACGAGCAGCTTAGGGGGGAGCAGACACACACAGCAACACAGCCTATGTCCCCCCGGCCCTGCTCTTTTCGCCTGGCAATTTCTCGTCTGGATACTCTCTCTCTCTCTGGTTCTGCATGGCTCTGTGTGTGTGTGTGTGTGTGTGTGTGTGTGTGTGTGTGTGTGTGTGTGTGTGTGTGTGTGTGTGTGTGTGTGTGAAGAAATGCGAGAGATGACTGGGGAGATGACTGGAGCGATGGCAAGAGCGATGATACGCACGTCTCTTTGTCTCTGTCTGTCTGTCTGTCTGTCTGTCTGTCTGTCTGTCTGTCTGTCTTTCTGTCCCTCTGTCTGTCTGTCTTTCTGTCTCTGTCTGTCTGTCTGTCTGTCTGTCTGTCCGTCGCTCTGTGTGTGTCTGACTATTCACGACCCGCCAGGCGATGACGTCGGATGGGCTCACGGTCGTAGAGCTTGCCATTATCGAGCATAACCTCCAAGCTGCGGCGTCCCTCTACATCAACATCACGTTTGAAGAGCTGGGCGCTCTGCTAGGCATCGAACCCGCGCGGGTGCGTTATCCGCCCGTCGTTGGTTTTGTTGTGCGTCTTTGCGTGTTCGTGTGCATTTTCCGCCGAAGTTGGTTTTGTTGTGCATCTTTGCGTGTTCGTGGTTGATTTTTCTATCCCAGGCGGAAAGGGTTGCTTCCAAAATGTTAATAGAAGACCGGATCACTGGCACGATCGACCAAGTGTTTGGCGTCATCAGCTTCCAACGAGGTGCGCAGAGACTTGTTTCCGGTGCCTCGGTCTCATAATACGATTTGACAGACGTGGAGGAAGTTACGCAGTGGGACACCGCGATCGAGGGGATGTGCATGAGTGTCAACGCAATTATTGGGCACATTGCCGTGCACCACCCCACCTTTGTCAATGAGAGTAGTTGAACGACGGCTTGGCAAATGTGGCCACACCGACTCACTTGAATCTTCACTGGTGGGCTTGTTTTTGGTGCTGCTCGACGTCTCCGTTCTGTACGGGAACTTGGACTTTCTCCTCTCTACTCGGGTTGTGACCAATGTAAATCATAGCTTCAGCGATTGCGTGTAACGAATGTTTCATTCATTGTTGTCGTTTCATCGCGTCCAGCAAGGGGGTTTAACAAGTGACGCGGCTGGAGTTGTGGCAGAACACGTAACGGCGGCAGCAGAACACGTGGTTGTGGCAGCAGAACACACAGCGGTGGCAGCACAACCAAGATGAAAAGATCTTCCAGGTTCCCCGAGCTTCCAGATCTGCTGCATTTCGAGTCCGCCAGAAAGATGCAATCAGCAGGGCAAAACAGATCATGACGCGGAGCCAAACGGTGTATCTGCAAGCTTTGGGAACGCTGGAATCTGCGGCAACCAGGATTCTTCCTCAGATGGACCCCGCCAAGTCTCAATGACGATTTCTTTTCCATCCCGTAGTATGAGGAGCACCACAGGCTGTAACCAATTCAATGAGGAAAAGCACAGAGTCGGAGGAACTCACTGAATCCAATGGGCCCAAGATCAACTTCGCCACTGTGGCAACTGGTTTTCTATCAACGTCCCACTGATTGACCTTGAGAAAAACATCTCCTTGCTGCTCGGCAAGTTGGTTTCAGAGCACAACAAGCAATGCTCTGTACCTTTACGCCACATTTATCAGCAGGAGAGTTAGGGAAGACAGCGCCAACTCGAAGGCGCCCGTCATGACTCTGCCCGAGTCCAATCCCTGTGCCTCGTCAAAACCTTGGAGAAACAAGAGACAGACAGAGACAGAAACAGACAGACACACACACAGAGAGAGACCACACAGAAAGCCCACACACACACACACACACACAGAGAGAGAGAGAGAGAGAGAGAGAGAGAGAGAGAGAGAGGGAGAGAGTGACTCTTAAAGTTGTCACCTATTCCATGGTTGGGTTCAACATCCTCGTTGTGGCACCGTTCCCGCAAAGAGCTGTAGGGGTCAGTGCTGCCTTGATAAGCTCGTAACTCACCAACAATTCAGGACTTTGCTGAGTGTCCTGGGCCCTGCCATCTGGCTTTTGCGGTTTGCCCAAAAACACCCTACAGCCGAAACCAACGACACCGGTTCATCTCTGAATCGGCGAGGTGATTCCCGTAGGTGCCCATACGTTGAGTTTATCTGTATTCCGTAACCCTAAATCATGATGGCATTTCCGATCTCGTTTCTAGGATGATCTTAACAAGGGTCAACGCTGTTGAGTCGAGCTGAAACGCTAACGCGTTCCTAAACGCCTTGGCTTGAAGAGCCGTCTTTCAGACCCTTCACGAGACTGAATGGCCGAAGCACCAAACGCTGCTCCCGCGAAAAAGGTCAGGCCGCCGCCGCCGCCGCCGCCTGCCGCTGTGGCAACTGCAGCAGCAGTACTGCGTGGCGCGCTTGCTGGTGTGCTTGGATTGCCAATTGGGCGCACATGCAGCGATTTGCAGCCGACATGGAACAGTGAGCCAGGCACCGGCAAATTCACAATGGATCTTGCCAAGGCTGTGGTCCCGATGCCTGAAGACATCGAGGCCCAAAAGATATTGTTGGGGCGTGTGGCTGCTGTTGCCAACGATTTTATCAAAAAGGACCTGCCCGTGGTCGGTTTTCAGATGGCTGCGGCTGAAGCCGAGTCGACGTTCGGGGAAGCGATGTACGACGCTGATTTCAAGGGTGCAGGGGACACGCTGTCTCTTGTATCAATCGATGGCTTGTGTTTAATGGTGAACCGGTCTGCTGGTCCCCTGTGCGCTTCTACTGGGTCGGTCGGGTCGGTCGAGGTGGTGTGGGTCCACCCAAAGAAGGACACCGCCGTCATCAAGGGCAAGCTGGGCCTGAAATTCAAAGTTGGTTCCCCGGATGCGGCTGGATCGATTCTTGAAGGCGGTTCCGCCCCTGCCGCGGCCAGCGTTGCCGCTCTCAACACCTTCGAAACAACTGTCGCTGGCGGCGCGGAGGCATTGGCCGCTGTGAAGGATGCTGCAAAATCAGCCGAGGAGGACTCAGCTGCTGCAGCCGCCGCGGCCAAGGCCAAGGTTCAGGCCCTGAAGGAAAAGGTCGCCGCCCTTGAGGCTGCTTCTGCAAAAGCAGCTGCGGAGGTCGAGGAGGCGAAGGCGCAACTCAAAACCGCCGCTGATGAGGCTGGCGGCTGTGAAGATGATGGTGAGGTCAACCCCTGGGAGGTGACTGGTACTGTGGACTACGCCAAGCTCATCGACAAGTTCGGCAGCTCTGCGCTGGATGAGACTCTTCTGAAACGCATGGAGGCTCTGACGGTGGGCCGCGGTCGTGTGTCGGCGTTGCATCGCTTCCTTCGCCGTGGCATTTTCTTTTCGCACCGCGACATGGAGCGCATTTGCGAGGTGCGCCGTGTTTGTCTGTGGGGTGCGGGTGTGTGGGTGTGTGTGGTGTGGGAGTGAGAGTTAAGTCAACAAGAGGGAGGGAGAGTGAGTGAGAGAGAGTGAGTGAGTGAGACGAGTGTGTGAGTGAGAGTGAGTGAGAGTGAGACGAGTGTGTGAGTGAAAGAGAGTGAGCGAGTGTGCGTGTGTGTGTGTGAGAGAGAGGAGCGGGCGGGGTGGGTGTGGGAGGAGGCCAAGGTCTTGTGGAGGAAGCAGTGGACAGGTGTGAGAAGAGGGTGTGCGGGACTCAAACCTTCCAGGAAGGAGTATTCGATCCATGCGCGCATGCACGCATCGAGTGTGCGAGCGAGAGGGGAGGGATGGGTGGATGAATGGATGGATGCAGCGAGGGAGCTCGTTGTGAGTGAGGGTGGGAGTGATGCAGGGCGGAGTGAGGGAGAGCGCGAGGGGGGTGAGGGAGGAAGGACAAAGGATTGCGACCTCAGCGTTCCCATGCAGGAGGTCGAAAAGGGCCGCCCGTTTTTCCTGTACACTGGCCGCGGACCCTCGAGTGAATCTATGCATCTGGGCCATCTGATTCCGTTCCTGATGACCAAGTGGCTCCAGGTACAGAGTGTGGCGCTGCACATTAGCGTTCGCGTTAGTGTCCACACACTTGAGTTGATCGATGATTCCTGCATCGATGCTCTTACGCCGGGTTGTGGTCAGGTTGTAGCAGTGCACATGAGCGTTCTCCCTAGTGCAGACACTTGTGTTGTTCTATGATTCCTGATTTAGTGTATCGATGCTCGTGGATCAGGTTGTAGGCAGTGCACATTAGCGTTCTCGCTAGCACTCGAGTGGATGTATGATTCCGTTTCTGATGGAATGCATCGATGCTCGTCCGGGAGGCAGTGTGCGTGTGAGCGTCGGCCAGGATCATGGCCGTGCGTGTCGGTCTCACAGTGCCGCAGGACGCCTTCGGTGTGCCGCTGGTGATCCAAATGACCGACGATGAAAAGTTTCTCTGGAAGGGCCACTACGAGGTATGGATGTGTCCACTCTCCTGTGTGTCAGCTCTCTTGTGCCAACTCTCTTGTGCCAACTCTCGTGTGCCAACTCTCTAACTCTCTTGTGCCAACTCTCGTGTGTCAACTCTCTTGTGCCAACTCTCGTGTGCCAACTCTCTTGTGCCAACTCTCTTGTGCCAACTCTCGTGTGTCAACTCTCCTGCGTCAACTCTCCTGTGTCAACTCTCCTGTGTCAACTCTCCTGTGTCAAATCTCCTGTGTCAACTCTCCTGTGTCAA
>QUTJ01031351.1:0-11042 GCA_003573635.1 Goniomonas avonlea | reverse complement strand
AGAGAGTTCTGTTTAGGGGTTTAGTTTGGGTGCGCTGCTCTGGAAGGAACGCAGTTCCGATTCCGAAATCGATACCCTCAAACACACTAAAAAAACACCAGAAGTTACGGTAACGAACTCGAGACCGAAAAAACACAGCGAACGGCACGGCCGCAGGACAACCAGACGGCAGGGACTCAAGAACGACACCAGAAGCTACGATACCGACTCCAGTGCGAAAAAGACACAGGGGAAGAACAGGAGTTAGGACAGGGTTCTGATACAGGAAAACTTACTTGTCACGAATGACCCCCCGAAGTTCCCTGTGCGCGAGAAACCTGTGCGCTGCAGTTCAGGACACTGTTCGTGAGGGCAGGCGCGCAGAGACAGAGGCGCATGGACAGAGGCAGAGACGGGGGGGAGAGGCAGCGGCAGATCGGGGTGCAGAGGCAGCGGCAGAGACAGAGGCGCATGGACAGAGGCAGAGACGGGGGGCAGAGGCAGCGGCAGAGAGACGAGGGGAGACAGAGAGAGCAAACGGAGGCAGAGACGAGCGCAGAGACAGGGGCACAGATGAAGGCAGCGACAGAGACAGAGGCACATGGACGGAGGCAGAGACAGAGGCACAATGACGGAGGCAGAGACAGAGGCACAATGACGGAGGCAGAGACAGAGGCACAATGACGGAGGCAGAGACAGAGGCACATGGACAGGGGCAGAGACAGAGGCACAATGACGGAGGCACAAGGACGGAGGCAGAGACAGGGACAGAGGCGCATTGACTGAGGCAGGGACGAGTGACGCACTTGAACTGCGTGAACAGGCCCGACGTGGGTTCCAGCCGCGCGTGGGGGTCGCGGGTCATGTGATGCGCAACCGTCCCTGACGCTGGAGTCGGTGGCAGCTGTTGACGCAGTGTCAACGCCCAGTTGACGCAGTGTCAACGCCCAGTTGACGCAGTGTCAACGCCCAGTTGACGCAGTGTCAACGCCCACCATCGCTCTGCTTGATCTTGACAGATACGTCCTGGTTCTTTACACAAATTCTCCATGGGAAAGTAATTACACAGACGAAGCAGATAGAGGGTCTTAGCAATCAAGAAGATGACTGTCAGCACAAAAAGTCCGCCAAAATTTCGCTCAAAATTCGCCAGGATTGGTGACTGCCTTGGAGGTGGGCGGTAGACAAGAAGTGGCAATCAAGCAGCCGCTGCTGGTTAGAGAAAGCAGATGCTGCATTGGACAGGAGGTAGGCACCAAAGGGGCGACAAGTCGGCGACTCGAGTAGGCGACACAGATTTGCATCAATAAAGATCACGCTCATGATCCGTGATGATCAATGACGATAAGATCTTTTGAAACCGTGTCGCCAACTTAGCTGTAGCCCCCCTGAACCTGGAATACCCCCCCCACACACACACCTGTTTCTGCCAGGCCTGGTGCAAAGCCTCCGTGCCCTCGTTGGTCTGCTGCTGCATCAAGAACATGACGAAATCCGCAGGGTTGTAGTGCGGAGGGCAGACGTGACCAAGGTCGGCAAAGTACTTGGTGACAGCGGCGGCGTCATCGTGATAGATCAGCTTGCCGTTGGACAAGAGGAGGACCTGCACGCAAAAAGATTGGGCGTCTGTGGAGCTCAGCGGCTCCTGGATGGTTTGATTTTCCCTCTCTCTCTCTCTCTCTCTCTCTCGCGCGCGCGCGCCTTCAGGCGTCCCTAGGTTTCCTAGGGGTCTGTGGCTGCTCAGCGGCTCCTGGATGGTTTGAATCCTCTCTCTCTCTGTCGTGTATGTCTTGTGCGTCTATAGATTAAGATCACGATCACGATCACGAGCACGATCACGAGCACCGCGAGCACGCACCTGATCGAAGAGATCGTAGACCTCTGACGACGGCTGGTGGATGGTGCAGATGATCGTTCGTCCCGACAGTGCGAGCTTTTGCAAAATTTTCACCACGCTGAAGGCCGAGAAGGAATCAAGACCAGAGGTCGGCTCGTCCAAGAAGAGAACGTCTACGCGAGTGTGTCAGAGGTCCGCTCCCCTTGAACCGTTTCCCCTCAACCGTCTCTAACAAAGCGCGCGTGGTGGTGGGCGGTGGGTGGTGGTGGTGGTGGCGGCGGCGGCGGTGGTGGTGCCGGCACGCTTGTGTGGCTGTGGGAGGGAGCCCCAACACTCACCAGGGTTGGAAATCAGCTCCACGCCGATGGCCGTGCGTTTTTTCTCGCCACCCGAGACTCCAGGGATCATGATGTTTCCGATGAAGGTGTTGGCGCACTTGGTGAGCAGCAGTCTGCAGTCCGGAAGGGGTCAGAGCGGAGCCTTGGGTAATCTGTCTGCCTGCCTGCCTCCCTCCCTCCCTGCCTATCTGTCTGGCTCTCCCGCCCTGCGCGTGTATGTTCACACGAAAAAGCATGTAGAGGGAGGAAGGGGAAATGGACAGGGAGAGGGAGAAGAAAGGGAGGGAGAGAGAGCGGGACGCAGAGGGAGAGAGAGAGTGCGGGACGCAGAGGGAGGGGAGAGGCAGCGGCACTTCTCGCCCCAGTCTCTGTCTCTGTCTCCGTCTCTCCTCTCACTGGCGCCCTGCCATGTACGAGCTGCTTTGGAAGACAGTCCGCACCTCTCGATTGTCTTCTCAACCAGTTCGTCGCGGTCTGCAGGGGACACAGTCTTGGACAGCCTCAGCGCCGCAGAGAAGCGCAAGGCCTCGCGCGGAGTTTCTGTGGCAAACAGTGCGTCTTCTTGCATCACGTCTGTGCCAAGGGTCAATATGAGGTGCATGCAGTTCCAATATCCGCCAATTCTTGCGATAGCCCGCCACAATATCAAATATCCACCAAATATGCACCAAGTATCCATCAAATACCCGCCAGGCCTACAAATTGTGACTTACAAGCAATCCTCTTGCGAAATTTCACGGGATCAATCGGGGCCCCGTTGACACTGACATCGCCAGTGACAGTCTTGCCGCCGCCATCAACGATGCGCCCTGCCAGAATGTTCAACAAACTGGATTTTCCGGCTCCAGAGGGCCCCATGATTGCGCAGAGCTGCCCGGGCTTGACCTTGCCAGAAACGTTCGAGAGGATTTTCTGCTCCCCTTTGCGATTGCTTGTCGAGAACTCGATGTTTTTCCACTCGAGCTCAACCCGGTTCGCTGCGTTCACCTCGGCCAACGAGACTTTTCTTTCTCGACCAGGGCCGTCTGATGGGAGCAGGGACTGTGCAACGATTTCAGTCACACGTTCAAACCAACGTACCCGCAGACCTGAGGCATTTGATGATTTCCAGCTGGCGGGATATCCACGCTCGGCCTTTCCATGGGTGCAAGCTCTAAGCCGGCCACGCCCACAAGCGAGGGCTGCCCAAACTGCAAAGGCTCGAATTGTCCTTGAGGCGGTCCGGGTGACTGTTGTTGGCCATATTGCTGCCCTTGATCCGGCAGTCCGAATTGTTGCTGGCCATTTTGCTGCCCCTGATTCGGCTGCCCGAATTGCGGTTGTCCCAATTGCGGTTGTCCAAATTGTGGTTGTCCAAATTGCTGAATCGAGTTGGTTTGACCGATTTGCTGGGGAGGCGGAAGAGGCATCGTCTGAGGAGGAGCTGCGAATTGGCCACCTTGGTTCATCCCGTAATGATGTTGTTCAACTTGTTGCCAGTTTTGCTGCAGCATGATCCGCTTGCTGGCCTGCGTGTGAGTGAAGCGACGCGAAAGTCTGTTCTTTGTCTGTTCGATAGGATTTCGTTCCAATAATCCCAGAGAGGATTGTCGAATATAAAACCGCTTCCTCTACGTGCGGTTGGAGCCGTTAGATCATGGGTTTGATCACAGCTGCCCCCCCTTGTGTACACCTTGGGCCCCTGGGCTGCGCTCCCCCTCTGGCCCTCTGGGGTCTGGGTTCGTTCGGTTTGGCGCGAAATTTGGTCGGGGACTCGGGGCCCCAAGCTCAAGAAAATTGAAGAAATGAGCTCGCAATGGGTTCAGGCTGATGCCGTGACGAACTCAGGAGCTCTGAAGGACGATATTGTCGAAACAATTGAGACTGTCATCGAGTCGTTTGTTGGTGATATCTGCGATGGGTTTGTCCCAGATTTATGTGTCAAAGCAGCCCCGAAGGTCCGCATCGTCAGATCGGAACAGCTGATGATGTTGTTTCACAGTGGAAATCTATGGAGTTTGGTTCCTCAGGAGCCCAACAAGTAGTCGAAAACGATGGCGATTTAAGAACAGTTAGTCTTGTATCCGGGCGAGAAGTAGGACGGGCGTATGGTATAGCTTGGCTTTCTGTTGGTTGTCTCGCACACGTTCATCCCGTTTTCCTCCGAGGGTAGCAGTGTTGCTTCGTGTTTTATCGAGCATCCACCAACTCAAGAATCAACACAAGAGGTCAACGAAACGGAATATTTTTTATTCTGATGTGGCGCTTTTCAGGTTGTTCATGATTCTCTGCGAATTCAAAATTCAATTCTCAAAACTTACAGGAAGCAACAAGTCTCGGATGTAGCACTGGACACCTGGGCCAGAACTCTCAGTGTTCCCCGTCACTTTCTGAACGTGGTATGTTTTTGCGCTGATTGTGGAGGTTGGGCTTGACCCATCCTTCAGATGTACACCTCGAAGGGATTACTGCACGGCGCCGTGTCATTCGTGGAGGAAACCGGACTCTTCGTGGATTGCGCTGTGAGGAATAAAAAGGTTCTGGCTCTACATTGACTTCTTTATTGCAGGTGAATCCGGTAGCTGGGATTGCTGTCTCGAGCTCCGCTCACACGATCCGCGGTATGGACCTGTCGGCGGTCTGGCGCTCCTGACGCGCGATTAGAATTGCGAACTCGCTGTGAAGCAATCTTCATACTGGAGAAGGAGTGCATATTTAGGCACGTTTTGGATCCATCTTCAAGCCTGACAGCTGCTCAAGGCGTTTGCTGGACGACCAGTTTGTGCAACGAGTGTTCGGTGGCAAGGCCTTGATCGTTACTGCTTGCGGCTATCCTGACATTCCAACGAGAATCTTTCTGACGAAACTGGTTTCAGCGTTTCCGCACATCCCAGTTTATGGTCGGTTCAGCACGGCTGTCTTCTGTTTGCATCTCAAACCGTACCTGTTCAGGACTTGCCGATGCAGACCCACATGGCTTGGAGATCATGGGGTGCGCACCGCCGGCGCTATCTTTTCTCTCGAAAGCCAAATTGACTCTTAGATCAGGGTCTACGCATTTGGAAGCAAGGTGCAGCCTCTGAGCTTCGATCGCCCATCTGCTGAACCCCCAGCTCAGAACCTGGCTCACCAAGTCGACAATCTGCGAGTTTCAGGACTCAAATGGCTCGGAGTGCGTACCGGGGACTTGGATAAGTACCGGATCCCAGCAG
Organism: Goniomonas avonlea; assembly: GCA_003573635.1. Classification (NCBI taxonomy): domain Eukaryota; class Cryptophyceae; order Goniomonadida; family Goniomonadaceae; genus Goniomonas; species Goniomonas avonlea. The sequence continues at coordinate 5,697 of QUTJ01031351.1, read as the reverse complement.
AATGCAAGCTTCCACTCACAAGTAGATTTCCCAAGAATGCCTCATGTGCACTGGTTCTAATGCGTCCGTGCAGCCCAAGACATCCGTCGGGGCCGCGCCATGCTCCTCAGTAAGCGCACTCTCTCTGCTCCCGTCATAATACTGCTCGCAGACAGGAAATTTTTTGAGCATGTTCCGAAATGGAAGTGAGTGAAGTGCTCCAACACACTTGAGGCTAAGGCATGAATGCAGGGAGGAGTTAGAGCAAATGCTGGATTCTGGTAAGTTGCAGTCTGTCACCATCGAACAGAATAGATTGCACGATCTCAGTGCTATTGCGTGCGCGCAGACCAGATGCAAACACCCAAGGACAGGATACAAGGCCGAGATCGAGTCGCTGGCTTCGCTGACCTTGAACTTCGTGTCCACACAGTACATTCCGCGTAAGCTGCAGCAGCAGGATTGGCTCTCAAGCTAAGGGTCGCTAAATCCAACGGCGATGTTCATGGTGCGTTGAAGGACCGCCCTTCGGATTGGGATTGATCAGTCGTTTGCAGTGGCCGGTTAGCTGGAAACTGCCACGCGCAGTGAAAGCAATGAAGCGCTCAACCACTTTTTAGAACCACTTGACACGAACGCAGAGCGATTTTCAGCGATGACAGCACGGCGCCAGTCTTACCAGATCGAGCGCGTTGCCAAACGCGCCCAAACCGCCCAGATTGAACAATTGGGTGTTTTATTCAATCATATCTCACACACAGTCGACATTGTGCGCCAGAGTCAGAAGCCGCAGCCTAAGTGCTTCTTTGCTTGGGATCGAAACACCGTGAACCGAAAGTCAGGACCACGCTCGTATCGCAGATTCACAGTTAGAGTGTACCACTCTAGTGCGTGTCTAAGTCTAGATGAAAAAGAGTGCCAATCTGGATTCCCAGCTGTTGAAGAGCGAACCAATACAGTTTTTCAAGTTTCGAAACTGAGATCCTCGACAGTACCTCCCATTGCAGCCGGGTCAGTGTCGTGACTCCTCTATGATGGCACACCACTCTATTTGGAATCAGGCTCGTCTTGTTGCAGGGACTCAATCAATGATTGCTGTGCCAGCTCGTCCAAAATTTGGTGGAGCTCGCTGCCATCCATTATAGAATTGAGTCCTGTGAGTGGTTTGTCAGCAGATCGATCAAAGACAGAGAGTCTATCTGGATGTTAGCTGACCAAAAAGATTGGCTGGTGCACAAAATGCAAAGACTGTGCTCACCGTGTAAGCTAAATCCTGCTCGGTGGTCGGTGACACGGTCCTGAGGAAAGTTGTAGGTCCGGATGCGCTCAGACCTGTGCGACGACCCAATCTGTACGCTTCAGTTACGGGAACCTGTCACGCGACAAGGCCCGAGTGCAAGGCTGTCGTGCGTTCGGGTCAGCAATAAAGATTCATGGGCCCCAACTCGACCTCACAGCCCTAGCCCGTTGCCCTGCTCTTCTACACTTGGCTGAAAAGCGCTATGCGTCCCTGATCTCTAACCTCAAAATCTTATATCTCTATTCTATCTAGCACTCCCTGCGCCATCTTCTCTCTAGCATCCCTGCTCCATCTCTCTCTTCCCTGCTCCATCTTGTCTTCACTCCCTGCCCCATCTTCTCTAGCATTCCACCCGCCTACTCCTCCGCTATTTCGTTGCCCAAACCAGCAAAAACATGCCTGTGACTGACGCTCGGCGTTGTGCGCCTGCGCAACCTGCTCTCGCTGGGCCTCAAACAACCGAGAACGCAGCAGCGACATTGCCTTGGCCTTATTCTGGAGGAATGGGTCACGGTTTGCGCGTCAGTTCCTGTTCCGGAGGAGCAGTTTTGCCTTTCACACTGGGCTGTGTCTCTCCGTCAAGTTGACATGTCCGGGGGCCTCCTCGCCAAAGCCAACGCAACTGTCACACAGAGTCCAAGCAGGCTGACTTGTCACCAACAAGGGACACCGCGGGCAGATGCAGGAGTGTGTCGCACCTTGTGCTGGGAGCGCTCGTCGGATATGGCTACGACGACGCCGGTCGGGATATGTGTGATGCGCACTGCACTGTCTGTCGTGTTCACCTGTTTGTTTGTTTGTGTCACCAACACGGTCATGCTTGAAAGGTGGCGAAAGGCCGAACGAGCTACGCGCGATTTTTCTTGATAGTTCGCGGCAAAGGGACGTGGTCTCCTATGAGGGACACGCAGTTTGTCCCCCTAATAGGGGACACATCTCGCTGGCGGACATGCCAAGTTAGCGGACACGTGTTAGCGGACGCATGCCCGCTGCCATGGGACTTGGATACGAGAGGGGATGGAAGGAGTGGGGACTGAAGTGGTCACTGGGAGTGGAGGGACGGCGAGAAGCAGGAATGGGTGGGGGAACGAGTGTGATAGCAGATTATCCGCCCAAAATCAGCCAAAATCAGCCAAAATCAGCCAATTTTCCAAGCCAAAATGCCGTCGGCGGACATGCTGTCCCGCTCTGTCCTTGTGGGGCGGAATGGCAAGACTGGTACTCGTGGCAGAGTGTGCATGTCGGTGGAGAGAGGGAGAGGGAAAAGGCGATGAGAGGGGAGGAGGAGACGGAGACAGAGAGAGGGAAAGGGAAAGGAGGAGGGAGAGGGGAAAGGAGACGGAGGAGAGCGAGAGAGGGAGGGGGCCAGTGCGAGAGTGAACAGTGGAGGAAGTGGAGTGGCAGTGGCAGCAGAAGCGGTGGGGAGAGTCGGAGGCAGAGGGAGGCGCTTACACTCTGGCCGCCGGCACCCTGGGACCGATATGTGTCGATTCGTAATTGGTCTGGGCGAATCTCCACATGAGTCTGCAAGCATGGCATTAGTCAGACGCGCTCGAATAGAGCTCGAGGTTCAATGGCAGCCATCTTCCAGTCTCCAGCAAAAGGATTCTATCTGTCGGTTTACGTTTGCCTGCGAAAACCCGACAGCGGAAACGAAATCTGCTCGCCATTTCAAGTGGAAGGTGAAGGGAGAGAGAACGAGAGGGAGAGAGCGAGGAGAGGGAGAGGAGAGGGAGAGGGGGGAGGGAGAGAGAGAGAGGGAGAGACGGAGAGGGGGGGCAAGAGGGCGGCGCAATATCCGCACAACCTCCACCAACCAGCCTCCGCTGGAGGAAATTATTCTGTAGAAGTCTAGTGCCTACTTCCTGGCGACCCAGCGTCTGTTTTTTCAAACCAGCGGCGGCTGGTTCGGGTTGATGACGGAAATCTATCAGCAGGCATGTGCAGTGGCGCCATTTGATTACGGCTGGTTCCGTTTGATTCCTGTTTCCCCTGTAGTAGGCACTAGTCCTGTGGAAACAAGCGTACCTCTTCGGCTTCAGGCAGCACCGCGACACTCACTGTACTCGTGTGTACACGAGCCGCCTTTTCTGTCTCTGGCACCCGTTGCACCCTGGGCCCACATGTCAGTGCACCAAACATGGCTGTACTCAGGGAAACGACTATGACTCCCGTAAAACGGACACACCTGTGCACTCCAGCCTCGTACTTGAGGCGCCCGAACACAGATGACCCAGCAACACGCGCAGATATTTCCTGTGATCAGGTCGGACAACGATTCGGGCGAGTTGTGCGCGCACCTTCACACCGCCAGTCTCGTTGTGGCTTGCACCAAAGGGTTCAAATTGCCAACCTTGTATGGCTGCAAATTTCTGGAGGCGCCGTCAGCGCAGGGTTGCATCGTCCATGCATCACCTGGTACATTTCAAAAAGCTCTCCGGCGAAGAGAGAAGCTTCGTCACCTCCAGCGCCTGGTCCAGCAGCGGTTAAACTGGCAGCGAGCAAAACTGTTCACACCTGCGCGAACTTCCAGAATGGCATTCATGCCATCAGCTTCGTCTGGTGGGATCAGATAGTGAATCAGGCCGGCTTGCATGTTCGCCACATCAGTTTGGACTCCCTGATCAGCCATCAGTCCAAAAAGACTCCAGGAATAAACAAATCATACTTTGAGGTCCTCTTGCGCGAGCTCTACCAGCTCAGGATCGCTTGCTTCCTGTGGGGTGTTAACGACGCGGCATCGCAGAAATCACCACCTTGACCATAGCCTGCAAATCTTCGAGTTCCTGCACTTGGTGTCAACACCAAGAATGAAAACCGTACATTGGGCGCGTTTACCTGCTGCTTGGCTTCGTAAGCGCCAAGCGCTTCAGAGACTTGGGATAGATGTGATATTTTTTTGCAAATTTCCGCGTATTCCTTGGATGAAGGACTCGCTTGTTCCTTGCAGCATGTGAGCCAGATCGCATTCAAGCACTCAGCTGGTGTCTTACAAACTGTGATTGAACAACGTCCATTTGGGCAACAATCTGTGGACCAAGCTGTGAGTCTTTTTCTGAGCCAGCCCGGTCGCTCACCAGACGCAGCCGCTCCGTGTACGCATATTTCCACTCGACCTCTGGATTAGCGTAAACTCAAATGACATGCCAGATGACAACGTACTTGCACTGAACATCCGAGCTCCAGACAACCGGTTACAAACCTTCAGCGGCCGCGCCGACCACACAACGAGGCGAGTCGCAGACCGCAGCATGACGACAAGATTATTATATTATCGCAGTTCGATTCCCTGGTTCATACGTACGCGGCGCACAAGGCGAGAAAAGTAAATGCTTCTTCGCGCGGCCTCGACTGGACTCACGCATAGGTGAGCTCGTCCGATGCCTGCGAGCAAGAGATTCCGCGAGCCTCGTGTCTGGGAGCGATGCTATGTCTCCTGGAACTCCGTCATGACGGCGCTTGTGTTGTGCGGACTGTTCGTGGTGTTTTGGCCACGAACACAGCCACGAGGGACAGCTGGTAGCAGAGTCCTGTACGGAGGAGATATTGAAGTAAGCGACTCGACTGTTCGGGCGGCTGTTTGGGAAGGGCTACAACGAAGGGTCGGTCGCTTGGAGCGCCTCCGGGGCGGCGGCGTGATCAATGCCGTGTTCCGGGTGGAGCTTGCTCCCGCGACTGATGGGGAGCAGCACGGTGCTGGAGCCGAGTCTGTGATTGTCAAGTTTGGAAGCCCATTCTGGAATGGTTGCAACAAAACTGTTGCAGAGGTCGCCGTCATGCGGTATGTTAAACGGCGCACTCTGCACGTCCCTGTTCCCACCGTCCGAGCTCTGGGGGGTGGCGGTCCCTCCTCAGGCGCTGCGCTCCCCGAGTTTGCCATTTTTGAGGTCGCTACGGGTGCGAAACTGCAGGATGTCCTGCCAACCATGGCGCCGGAGGCGCGCAACCGTACTTTCTACGAATGGGCTCGGGCGTTCGCAGAGATTCACAAGCTCTCGTTTACGCATTTCGGCAGCTTCGCGCCTGAAGGCGATGAGCCGTCCGAGACACTCAAGGTAGTCGCGCTTGCAAGCAATGCTGGATGTAGTGCACTTGGGCCGTTTGCGCGCTACGGAGACTATGCCGCCGCCAGGTGCGTGACGGGGGGGGCAGTGGGCGTGTGTGTGTGTGCATGCGCATAGGTGTGGATGTGCGCGGTATGTGTGGGTGTGCGTGTCTGCATGTGAATCGCGCGCAAGCAGTGTGCAGCTTGCCATAGGCCTCACACGCCGTGAAGAGACGCCCAGTCGTGACCAGAATGGCCGAGTGACAACACCCACAATTCATCGAAGGTCGGAACTACCTGAACCTCGCAAACAGCAGCTGCTGCTGCAGCATGCTCTCTCTCGCCCACGCTCTCGTCTCTCTCTCTCTCTCTC
>QUTJ01031350.1:0-11041 GCA_003573635.1 Goniomonas avonlea | reverse complement strand
CACAAGCCATTCAGGAACCGCTGAGCGGCCACAGACCCGTGAGGACCTGCCTGAAGGCATAGAGAGAGAGAGAAGTGTCTCTGTGTCTCTGTGTCTCTGCGCCTTCCGGATCGCCACCTGAGCGTTGCAGGGCTAGTCGGGTAGTAGGGGAGGGTTTTGGTTTTTGGTTTTGGGTTTTGGGTCAGACGAAGACGAGGAGTAGGTATTAGGTTGAGGGTTTCGTGGTCCCTCGCGCACGGCGTTAGGCTTAGGTTGAGAGTTGTTACAGGGGGACAAGCGGCCCACTAAAGGGGGGCCACAGGTCAAACTGGTGACACATTTTCAAAAGATGTTCTAGTCATTGATTAGAACAGATAAGAATTGTGATCTCTATTGATTACAAATTGTGTAACCAGTTTGAGCTGTCGCCGCCCTTTAGGAGCAGAGACATGACAAGGAGGAGGGTTTCGGGTTCCGGGTTTAGGTGGTTTCGGGTTTATGAGTCAGGGTTTCGTAGGGAGCACACACCTGAACTTGTGGGTCTGAAGACGACAAGAGGCCCACTAGCGCCGCGACGCCGCCGTTGTCTCGGAGCTCGTCGTCAAACGCGCCTGACTGGTCGACCATCGCGAGGTTGGCAAGGGCACGGACCCCCTGGTGCAAACGGTCAACATCTTCTGGGTTTCCGATCGTTTCACCRGGTTTCCTAAGTTTTTTTTTCAAGTTCGGAGAGCCAGACTGGTCGACCATCGCGAGTTTGGCAAGGGCACGCACCCCTGGTGCACGGGGTCAACACCTGAGTTTCGGGTGTTTAGGGTTTAGGGTTTACCCTAAACCCAAAGTAAACCCTAAACCCAAACCCTCCAACCTAAACCCTAAACCCTTCACCCTAGCCAGACTGGCATGTAATGGGCATCGAATAGCCTGACTGGTCGACCATCGCGAGGTTGGCAAGGGCGCGCACCCCTGGTGCACAAGGTCAACACCTGAGTTGCCAACCTCGCGATGGTCGACCAGTCAGGCTATTCGATACCCATTACATGCCAGTCTGGCTAGGGTTTAGGGTTTAGGGTTTGGGTTTAGGGTTGAGGTTTAGGGTTGAGGTTTAGGGTTTGGGTTTCCCGAAAGGGCGCGCACTCCCTGGGGCACGAGGTCAACATCTCTGGGTTCTGGGTTCTAGGGTTGAGGGTTCTAGGGTTGAGGGTTTACCCCTAAACCCTAAACCCTAAACCCTCACCTAAACCCTAAACCCTAAACCTAAACCCTAAACCCTAAAACCTCAACCCTTAGCCAGTCTGGCATGTAATGGGTATTGAATAATAGCCTGACTGGTCGACCATCGCGAGGTTGGCAAGGGCGCGCACCCCCTGGTGCAAGAGGTCAGAGAATCTCTAGCTAGTTCCGACACCGAGAGGGGGCACCCAGGGGACAGAGAGGGGCACCCAGGGGACAGAGAGGGGCACCCAGAGGGCTCACTCACTTACAACGGGTGTCAGAGAAGTCTCCAGCACACTGCAGCATTGATTACACGCTGCGCACACAGAATCACCCTGGGAATGCCAGAGAGAGGAGAGGAGAGGAGCAGTGTCCGGCAACACAGCTCCAGTGCACTGCAGCATTGGTTACACACAACATGATAAGCACCTGAGTGCGGAGCGGCAGGGTGCGAGCACTGAGGGTCTGGACCAGCACAGGGACAAGCAGAGACAGCACGTCGGCTTCGCGTAGCTGGTTGTATTGCGGGGTGCCAGGGCTGCAGTTAGCGTGAGCACAACGGAAGTTTGCGATGAGCTCGCTGTGACCCGTATTGGCCTGAAAGCTGTCTCCTCTGACCTCTGGGCCGGCACAACCCGAACGGGAAACGGAGCAGGGCCCGCAAACAGGTTGCGTAAGGAGGGAGGGACAACTGAAGTTTGCAAGTTGCGTAAGAGGGAGGGAGGGAGGGAGGGGAGAGAGGTGGGGGACGAACGGGGAGGTGGACTTGGAGTGGGGGAGTGCCAGGGCTGCGGTTAGCGTGAGCACAGAAGTTTGCGAGGTTGCGAAAGGAGGGGAGAGAGCGGAGAGTGCACCTTGCAGCGGCAGTGGCAGCACTGTCGGCCAGAAGTTTCACAGGACCGAGCATTTTCGCTTCGTCCTTGGATTGCAAGCCAGCAACGGTGCGAAGAGCGCAAAATGTTCCTCCGGTCGGTGTCCCTTCTTTGGTCAGATGCCTGTGTGGCAATGAGGAAGGGAGCAAGATGCAGTGGAAAGATTCCACCCCCACTGCGCTCTCCTCGCTCCGCTCCCTCCGTGTGTCCCACCCTCCCTCCCTGGGAGGTGACCACAAACACAACATGAGCACACAGCACACAACACACAGCACACACGCGCACAAAGAGAGAAGCGATCCTGCCACGCACAGAGGATAGAATCAGAAAGAAAAATCACCAGAATCTCGTTCCTTGGCCATCTGGCCACCTGACACTCAACAATTTCGAGCCCAAATCGATGACGTACCCATGACAAGTTGTGCACACGCGCACTTCTTCTTTGTGTCCAACTGCAGGAATTGCCATATTGTTGGAGCTGCATTGACTGCAGATAACAAGGCCGCAACAGCGGCAATGATGTTTGCGTCGCACCAACGTGAATTGCGCAGAGCACCTGTACCAAGGAAATGTTATGAATAGCCAAACGACAAAAGGGACACGCACAAGAAACAGGTCAGGCACTGCTCAGCATCGATCCACTCGGGTGCCGAGGTGTCGGGTTCTGAAGTGGACGCTGCTTCGCCCTTGGCGACCATCGACGCCAGCGTCGCAGTTGAGCGGCCAGGGGCGGCGCTCACTGCCGGAGGCGGCATATACGCCGACACTTGTGGCACAGGCCCGGGAATGGCTTGCGTCACATGAGTGGTCGCCGCTCCTGGTGGCTGCCGGTACACAACATTCTGCGACGTCGATCACCCATTGGAAGGAGAATTCGTTTGCTCACCTTTCTTGGGTCGGTCCAGGTTGTTGTCTTTGCATTATGGTCTATGAAATAAGAGTTTCCACTGGCATCAGTCTTTTGTTCCCATCCGGCAGGCAGGTCATGAGCAGCCGCAGAGGGCGGAGGCTGGAGGTAGCCACCGTACCCAGGCTGCCATCCGGTTCCATATGGCGGCTGCGCTTGATGCGGGGGCTGGCCTCCTTGCGCTGCCGTTGCATAGCCGGGTTGGTAGCCCTCCCCACTCTGCGCTCCGTAGGAACCAGGATACCCACTAGCACTCGTCTGTGTTGCATACCCAGATGCTGCAGGCGTGGGCAAGGTCTGCGTGGCGTAGCCATTCGCAGCGCTACCGGTTGGCGGTGTCCCACCGAATCCGGTGTTGTTTGAGACGGTCCCACAGATACCACAACGAAATTGTTTGCTGTTGCCCGGGACACTGAGAACGGTGCGACATTGCGCATTTGAACACCGAGCCGTAACTGCAAGGAGTCAGAGCAAAGCTGTGTCGCGACAAGGATGCTCACCGAGTCCAGGTGCGGTGGACATAACTCTGAATGAAAGGTGAGGGTCTGTGACCTTGGGTTCTCGTCACCTTGTTGGGGAGGCGTGGAGATGGAGTCAAAGTCAATGATCAATTCAACCTGACTTACGAGCGGMGTTATATTCGAAAATGAGCTGATCAGAAACATTAGCCAAGAACGGTAATGTCTTTGATGGGTGATCGCCATGAGCATGCCCCCAAATCCACCCCAGCCTTCAAGTTTGAAGGACGCCTCAGTCAGCCATGCGGGGACCAAGCCCTGTCAGACCACGCAAGATCAAGTTCCATTTCGGCCGTGCCGCTGTTTCCGAGCGGTCGTCTCAAGATAACCTTGCGCACGTCGTGACCTGGAGCCAGCCGAAGCTTGCGGGCGAGCCTCAGAATGTTTCGCTCGCTGAGAGCACCCGAACAAGTTCACGGCTGGTTGAGAAAGCTCGCATTGCCTTTGAAGCGAAGGCATGTCATTTTTTTCTTTCAAAAACGAACTCTGCTGACATGACACACGCAGCCATCTTTGCCTGTCGCAGCCCTGGCTTCAACAAGCTCCTGTACAGCATCAGCATGGACTTCGACTTCACCCTCTTGGCCCAAATGCTCTCCGCACTCAAGGCGGGCAGCTTCAAAAATATGCAGTCCAGTGCAATGTCCCGCCAAGGGGGTTAGCCCTCCATCCAATGCAGGAGCGAGCGGCACCTGTGGGAACACGGACCAAAAGAAACTCCGCAAACATGATGAAATGCTCGCCTTGTTTGCTGAGCGTGATCCCCTTGGATACACCGAGAAACAAGTGCTCTCCATTGTTGGCGACAGTCGCTATTCCAGGGAGGTGCTGAGACGCCTCCTATTCCACGGGGCCCTTGTTCGAAAGGGAAGAGGGGGAGTGAAGAGCCCATATAAGTACAAGGTGCCCCAATCTGTATGTTGGTGGATCTGACACCATCTCTAGCTCTCTAGCAGGCCAGCAGTGGCTGATTTCCTTGACACGAAGCGACTTGCGCGGGTGGAGAAGAAGATCCAGGCAGCCTTGGGAGCAGCCCCAGTACGCGAGCGCGCAATTCGAGATTTGGTGGGAGACAACACTGGAACAGGTACGCCCGACGAATTCAGAGCCAACAATCTCACGTTGAGACCCAGGTAAAGCTCTGCGTCACATGGTCGAATCAGGAGCTATCATTCGCACTGGGCTCGGCGGCTGCAAGGAGCCCTACATGTACAGGCTCAGTAGCCCCTCTTCACAGCCTGCGGCTCCAAAGAAGAAGCCGTCAGCGTCTCCCGTCACAGCTGAATCGCAATCCGCGAAAGCTCAAGGCGAGCCAGATGAAGAGGTTCGCTCGTTTTCCATGAGCTACGCCACTGTGGCGTCACCACCAGCTCCCTGTTTCGAGATCTCCCTCAGTCCCGCCGCCGAAACTCTGGCTGTCTCGCCCATGGCCGTTGGCTCGTCGCTCTGCCTGCCGCTCTCGTCAGCGTCGGCAGCAAGCCGGAGACAGGAGCTTCAAGGACAGGGTGGTGCCTGCCGCCGCAATTTGGACCTCGACCGACTAATTGACACGTTTTATCGCACGCCTGCGACTCAGGCAAGAGGGCCGCCCATGCCACCTCCCGCTGGTTGGACAGACCAGAGCCATGCATCGCCAATGAGTGCTGGTCGACGACTGGACAGGTAAGACGAAGCCGCTCGAAATGTTCTTGTGTACGCTCGCGAAAAGTCAAAAGTGTAACGAGTTTCTCTGCCAACTGCGGTCTGGAACAGATCACCAACATCCGATCAGGAGGCTGTGCGTTGTGGGTAGTGTGGTGTGGTGTCGTGGAGTTTTTTGCAACTGCAAGAATTTCCACCTGGGCTTGTCAGCCATGCGACACACTTTCAAAAGACAGTATGGGAATTGACTAGATCAGATAATCTGCGTGATCTCAATTTTGCAAAATTGTGTCGCCAACTTGACAGCCCCCTTTAACTCGACTGCACAGAGACATGTCACCGCTGCGTCCTCCCAAGACACCTTTGAGGCAACTCGGGGACATGCCGTCGCGGATTAGTTTCGATTAGCCCTCGAGGTTGCCTTTCGATGTCCGCCGCGCGGGTCCTTGGCCGTGTTCGAACGTTTCCGACGCGAGTATCGAGCAGACAGACACACATGCAGGGTTCATGTGTCCCTCCCAGCACACCCGGAACCCGGCGTTCGATGTGGGCATCAAGTCATTCAGCCCAGGAACTGCGGCTTTCGATGCCTTGTGCCGCTGTGTCCGCTGCGTGAGTCCTTGGCCGTGTTCGGACGTTTGACACATCGAGCAGCAGCAAGTGGAACAGCGCTGCTGGCACATTGGGTGCCGAAGTGTACTCGTCGCTCTTTGTCTCGGGTCGTTTCCCCGAGAGGCCGGTCAATAGGTCGTTCGACACAGATGCGGAGGCTGTGGGTCCTCGGGACCACGATCACAGCTCATGATCATGATCATGATCATGACCGTTAGATGCCGAGGTGTTCGAGTGTGAACCGTGTGGTGACCCCGAGACCGGTCAATAGGTCGGTCAACACAGATGAGGACCCACCTCGGTGGATCACAGCTCATGATCATGATCTCGATCACAGATCATGATCATGATCTCAGCCGGGACGCGGCGACTTTCCGGATGAGACTGATGTGGCCCCAGACCAAGATCGGACGGGCACAGAGTTCGCAGATGCGGAGGCTGCAGGAGCAGGCATCGAGGGGCGTGTCTTTCTGCCTCTCGCTTCCCTCTTCCCTGCTGGGGCTCCCCCCTCCCCTTCCCGCCCGTCTCCTCGCCCTCGCTTCTCTTCCGCTCCCTTCCCCTCCCGCTTCCGTTCCCTTCCTCCCCGTTTCCTCTCCCTCTTCCCCAACGCTGCGTTTCTCTTCCTCTCTTCCTCCCTTCCTCTCCCTTCCTCTCTCCCGCTTCCCCCCAACTCTGCCTGCCAAACGCTTACGCCAGGCCAGTATGGAGCGCAAAACGAGACCGGAACCACCATTCAGGCCGGGGGGGGGGGGAGTCAGACCCTCGTAGTGATTTCGCACAGCCACACGTCAACACAGCGAGTTGTGTTGCAGGCAGCGCCCCTCCTTCTATTCTAAGCGGATATGCAATGTCCGAGACTCAAGTTTTTCTGAATCTGTTATTGATCGCCTGCCTTCCGAAGTCAAGCTGAACTATTTAAAGAATCGACAAGGAGCTCCTGTGGACGATGCCGCAGCATGCCTCCGTGTATGAGCCGCGTACGCCCTGGTCCAGGCGCACAGTGTCCTGTTGCAGCCAGTCTGATAAAGGAAGTTATGTTACCAGTGTCCGCACGGCTCCACGCAACGCAAGGTGTTCCGAGAGTTTCATCACGGAAATCCGAAATTGTTGGCCACCACGGGATCTGTTCCGTTGAGGACATTCGGCCACCGAGTATTAGAGTCGAACACATTCCCGGTCGCCACAAAGTGAGAGCCCCGCAAACTGACCGAGGCGCCATTGCCAAAGAATTTGTTCCCTGTTAGGGTGTACTGGCGCATTCCTTCAGTGGTTGACAAGCCCAAGCCTTGGTTGTTCCTGACCAGCACCCCCGTCAGCGTGAAGCTGCCAGCATTTGCATCTAAGCCCCGACACCGGCGGTCCGCGGTCATGTTGACGGCCACTCCACCCTGCTCCGCGCAGGCGTTGAATATCGTACCGCCTGTTATCGAAACAAGACAGTTTTCAGACTGAGGTGAGATGAAGATGTTTGCGTCTTCAGACGACGCGGCCCAGCAGCCCGAGATGTCGATGTAGCTGTGGTCATACACCGAGACACCACGCCAAGACGAGTCAAACGTGGCTTGGGAAATGAAAATCTCTCTGTTAGAGCCGGCACCAGAGGAGTTGTCCAGACGAAGGCCTTCGAGGTGGGCGATGAGATCTGTCTGGTCAACATGGACGCCGCCGTTGTTTCCCGTGCAGTGCACACCCACGGAGGTCCCTCGCACAGAACCACCATTTCCGATGACTCGACCACCTTTGATAATCACCTGTGAACCCTTCCCAACGACCACACCTGTCCCCGATACACCCCAAACCTGGACCTCGCGCAGAGTGACGCTGTCGGTCAACTTCCCGAGGTTGAAGGCAACCGGGAGATCGCTGGAAGGCCCTTCCTGAGTAACGTACACTGCGTCGATGAGCGACTGTGTGAACGATTCGTCAAACCGCACAGCGGTGGCGGTCGAACTCTTCGGGCCGTCGCCCGAGGACACGATGCTGAGGCTGGCAAGGACGAGTCGGGACGTTGCCCCCTGAAAATCCAGAAGGTGAGATTCCCCAGCCCAGAGCAATACTGTCCCTTTCCCTTCACCCTGAATGGTGAGAGGTCCTGCCGTAGTGATGGAAACAGTTTTGGAGATGAGGTAATCCCCAGAGGGGAGCAGCACGCTCCGACACCCACTTTTAATGCAACCAGCAATGCAGGCAGTCAAACCGATAGTGACATCAGTATGGCCATCTGCAATCACACCTGGACAGTCCCTCGTCACATTGATGGTCGCTGAGGATTCTCCGAGGAGCGCAAAAACAACGGCGAGAAGCCAGGAGATCATCATGGCGGACGACATGAGTTTTTCCGAGATCATAGAAAGCTTATGAGAGGCGTATGTATTTGTAGTACCGTTGACGATTACCGCGGTGCCCATATGCGATTTTGCGGACGACGTGAAAAGGGCCAACACAATGTCGGAGGCGAACTTGACCCAGAAACCAGAGGTCAGACGCAGCAGAATCTTTTCTCGCCCAGACCCTCACATTTATCTTTACTTGTAGGGGGTTGTGCTTCAGGGCCGTCAAGGAGCCAGCCATTATTATTCGGAGGAGGAAAAGTCAGCCTTTGTGGAGTATGTCAACGATCAGCTGAAGGTGACAGCCAGAGTCTGGAAAGCCCGCCATGACAGTTTTCCAGGATGAAGGCCTCACTGATATTCCATTGTCTGATGCTGGCGACGACCTTTTCGTCAAAATGGAGTCTGGGGTTGTTCTGAACAAGCTGTTGAGCAAATCCGTCCCATCCTCAGTCGACGAGAGGAAAATCAATATGAAAGCCACGCTCAGTAAGTTTGAGAAGGGAGAGAACTTGGAATTTTTCCTTGCGAACGCCGCTGCCACGGGGATGAAAATTGTCAACATCGGGGCCAACGATGTGATGGAACACAAGGTTCTGCCTTTTGTCGGATTTTGTGTGGCCCTGACACGGCATGACGCAGCCACACTTGATCTTGGGCCTCATTTGGCAAATTATCAAGGTGTTTATTTTGTCCCCAAACTATGGTCTTTGAATTCTGTTGATCTTTCTGCTGTGCAGCTGGGACTGTTTCACAAAGTGCTCCAAAACCACCCTGAAATGGTTGTGCTTCTGAAGCCCGGCGAAGATACTTCAAGTGCGTTGTGTTTCTGACGAGGTTTATTTTTGACACAATGTCAGCGTGGGACCGCCTGAATCAGGAGGAACTGGTGCTGCGATGGGTGAACCATCATTTGGCTCGTCAGAAGCTTGAGCCCATTACTAATTTGGGGTCTGACCTCAAGGTGTGTTCAGCCCCACAACTTTACAAATGAGCCTCAGCACACGACAACGAACGCTACCCTTCTCTTTGAGGCCTCGAACTTGCGTGCATCGATTGTTGAACCGGACCGCAGGATGGCCGGGCCCTGTGTGGACTGTTCAGAGCCCTTGAGTACGCTGGGAAACCGCTTCTCCCTGATTTGGGACAAGCTCTGCACCAACCACCCGCTGGGCGCGCAACACTCGTGCTGCAGGTAGGGTGAAACTCGTTCCTGCTGTCGAGCTTTCATTTGTCTATGTCTGGTGTTTGCCGGCACGACGCAGTTTTACTTCCGCACCCAGCACGAGGTGCTGATGTAGATATTGAGATAGTTGGTCTCGATGTAGAGAGTTATAGATAGAGAGATAGATCTAGAGACAGAGCTAGATCTAGTGCCCTCTAGTGCCCTCCCGCTCAAGGTCGCTCATTTCGTGGAGCGTATCCTTTTCGGTCTGCCCCCATCCTCTTGTCGCCTTGTTCAATGTGTGTGTGTGCTTCCGTCTCCTTGTCGTTGTGATTTAGATCTAGTGCCTGTGCCTAGTGCTGATGTAGATCTAGTGCCTACTTGCTACGCGTCAGGCTGGTATTGGTACCAGCCGGAGAGATAGAGATAGTTATAGCTCGTGAGGTCGCTCATAATGGAGCGTATCTTTTTCGGTCTGCCCCCATCCTCTCGTCGCCTTGCTCACTGTGTGTGTGTGTGTGTGTGCTCTTCCGTCATTTTGTCGCTTGTCTTCATTCGTTCATGACTGGTCTGCAAGACGTTGCTTTATTTCCGCAAGGTGCTGAAACAGATGTGTTGTGTAGATAGAGATAGTAACAGATATATTCACATCTATAGATAGAGATAGATCTAGTGCCCTCCTCCTTCGCTCTCTCCCTCTCTGCCTCTCCTCCTGGTCATGACAGTCTCCCAGGCGGCTTCCACAATTAACTGCAACCGATTCATCAAGGAGGCGAATATCATGGAGGTATGTGTCTTACACCGCGAGCTGTAGCCAGAGGTTTCGGGGACTAGAGTGGAGGTATGTGTCTATCTTGTAGGTTATGTCTTACTCCCCGAGCTGAAGCCAGAGGTTTCAGGCTGCAGCCATACGTCGATTATGGAGGTGTGTGTCTTGCACTTCCAGAAAGTGTGTCTTGCAGTTCCAGAGGTTTCAGACTAAGCGTGTAGTTATACCTCGATTATGGAGGTGTGCGTCTTGCACTCAGCTTTCAGGCGATCGCGGAGGTGTGTGGCTGTCGTGGGGTAGAGGCGTCCGGTTTCAAGAAGAGCGTTTCAAGAAGACCTCAGACTATCGTGGAGGTATATGCATCTGGTTTCAAGAAGAGCGTTCAAGAAGACCTCAAGTGTGACTATCATGGAGGTATATGGATCCGGTTTCAGTTTTTCAAAGAATGGCGTTTCAAGTAGACCGCAAGAGTTTAAGTGGGTGTGGTAGTGTGGTAGATGACGGTAGATACGGGTTCCGTAAACCGTCGAGGATGGATTCAGGAAGGGCGTTTCAAGGCGACCTCAAGTGTGAGGCTATCGTGGAGGTATATGCATCCGGTGTCAGGATTGGTGTTTCAAGTAGACCGCAAGAGTTTAAGTGGATGCGATAATGGGGTAGGAAATATGTGGCACAGGGTTCCGTATACCGTCGAGAGTGCCGAAAACGTCAATATATATGTAGCCCAGGGTTCGGAGCGACAGCACAAGTTGGCACACACTTCCGCCTAAGGTCTGTTGCTCGCTGTCAGGAGAGGAGACGTGGAGCGGGACAACGGAGAGGACAAGGCTGTGCCCTCGTGTGTCCCTGCTGTGCACAGCCAGTCTGTCACCTCGGTGTGTGCCCAGGCTGTGTCGTGTGTCGGTGTGCCACTGCCCTCGTGTGTCCCTGCTGTGCACAATATGGGAGCAGGCTGTCTCTCTCGCTCTCGCACACACACACAGAGGGGGGGGGAGCGGAGGCGGGTGTCAGTGAGTGGGTGGGTGAGTGGGTG